>APFE031226767.1:89608-106509 GCA_000404065.3 Pinus taeda
TGCAAGATACCATTGGAAGATCTGTCACGATATTTTCTTTACATAGATTCTGAAGGGAGGGATAGTTTAAGTGACCAAATCGCTCATGCCAAAGTTTGCTCACTTCATCATTATGAGCATCAAATACCGAGGGAAGATTTGATGACCCAAAGTTGTGAAACTTATACAACCTTGTAGAAAAATCAGCAATGCCAGTAGCTAAAAATCTGTCTAGGATCTCTTAGGCCCTTAATTACAGCATCGTGAGGTGAAATTCAACGATTTTACCTTCACCTGAATGAGTTATCTGATATACATATAGGAGGTTGCAGGATAAGGTTGGAACACATAATACATCATTAAATTGACCATTGTCTATATGAACAGTTCCAGTCCCTACAACACTAAGAGATCTATCATCACCAACATATATAATTTTGGTGTTACAATCATTTAAAGAAGAAAACATGGCTTTGTTTTTGGCCATGTGATAAGAAGCTCCAGAATCAATGAACCACTCATGAGAATCAGAGGAAGAAGATACATTTAGTGCATAGCCAAACCGAGATGCTTGACAACCACATGCAGAAAGTGCCATTCCTGAAAATGAAGTTGAAGTTGAAGAGTGCTCCAAATGGATGTTATGCTTCTTCATTTCTGTTTCCAAGGCTTCCATCTTCTTAAAGCATTTGGATTCTAAGTGGCCATCTCGATTACAAAAGTGGCAATGTCTATCAGTCTTCTTCCCTTTGTTTTTATTTGCCTCATCATTTTGGTGAAATGATTTTTCATTTTGAGGCTGAAATTGCTTAGGACCCTTGTTTGGTTTAGGACCATTCCTTTTAGGATACAACTTCTTAGGATTCTTTGAATTTGGTTGTTGTTGGGCGGCTAACGTTTTCTTAGAAGAGTTTCTAAGATTAAGAAGACCAAGGTGTAAGAGTTTTCCTTGTTCTCTTATTAAAGAATCACAAAAAGAATCAAAGGAAAGGGACTTGTAGTCTTGTCCTTGAGAAATGAAGGCATCTCTTATAGAATGCAAGGTGGAAACAAACACAGAGTAGGCTTGTCCCAACTTAGTAAGAATGGAATAGATAAGGTTACTATCTTCTTTCTTAACCTTAACTCCTTCCAAGAGAAGTCTAAGGGTCTTGAACTTGGACAAAAAAATCTTTAATGCAAGAAAAATTATTCGGGTCCAATGTAAGCAACTCATTTTCGAGTTGATGGGCTCTAAGTTCATTTCTGATTCCAAAAAATTTAGTAATCTGTTTCATTGCTTCATCAGGAGTATCAAGTTCTGCAATATGGAATCTAAGATCTGGAGGAATAGACATTTGTATCAACCCACGTGCTTGATCTTGCCTATTTTCCCATTTAGTTGCCTTATCTTCATCTTCCGGTTTGGTTTATTGGCCTGTGGCTATTCTGTAAAGACCTTTACTTCTAAGTAAATCCACAATGTAGGACCACCATTGGAAGTAGTTGGTGCTATCAAGAATAACTTGTCATGGACTTTCCATTTTAACATAAACTGAAGCGATATATGCTGAAACTAAGTGTTCCAATGGAAAGATCTCGAAAAATTAGGCTGGTTCAAACAAAACGGCTCTGAAAACGGCTTCTAGATGAAGAAGTTATGGCTTTTTGAAGAAAAGTTGATGAAGATGCCGACGAAGTGTGGGAATGTGCGGAAATGAATGATAATGTTAAAAAAAAATCTGCCCCCTTTCCAAACTTAATCTAATTAGCTCAACAAAAAGGAGACTTGAACTCAAGACCTCTACTCTCATAAATTAGCTTTGGACCATGTGAGCTAAATTAAAAGTTTAGTAATTTTTGGAAAAGAGGAAGGGTTTTTTTTTTTTTTTAGTCACTGAGCTTTGGGTTGGCGTGCTTGCCTTGAGAAAGCTCTTTTTCCCTACAAAAAAAAAAACACAAAACTCAACACGGACATACAAAAAAAAAAAAAAAACTTTACGACTTTCAAAGTAAGGGTTTACCCGGAAAACTAAATATTTCCTCCAAATGTTTCTGAATTTCCGGAGATTCACACTAAGGCGCAGCGGAAAAGGAGCATACGCATGAGAAAAATCCTTCCTCTCTGTTTCTGATTTGCCCAAATCGCACAGAGTCGCAGGGCAAAGAGCATACGCAGAAATGAAAGGTATAGATCCAGTAATAAAAAAAGAAGCTAAATAAACCGAAATAATAAACAGAGAGAAAATAACTAGAAAGTGCAAATAAATACTGTATACCTCCAGATCTTAAAAATGACGTAGCGAAGGCTACCAGAAACCTTTTCGCATGAAACGAAAGGGGTCTTCACTGGAACAGATGCTCCTAACACAATAGAGCAGTCATCTCAGCCCGAAAGTTGTCAGAAACAGTAGATCTAGGAAATGGCAGTCAGATGTAGTTCTACCGGCTTCAGATTTGGATCACCAACGGACGCAGCTCTCAAATAGCTTTGATACCATGTATGAATTTACAGGGTAAGTTCCTCAGATAGAACACCAAAGGACACCGCTCACAAGCAGATCACAGATCAATACGCTAGTATTTTTGACGTGGTTAAAACCCTCAAAGAGGGAAACAGTCCACAGCCTGAGCCAATGCGTCCACTTCAGACAATTTATTAATAAAAGAATGAAATTTTACATAAGCTTCTCTCATTAACAGTTAACCTACAAATGACCCTCCATGCTCTTTAAATAGAGATCATGGATCAATCAGGTGTTAAGCCACGGATCAAGTGTCGATAATACCGAGGAGAGAATGAACCATCGGATCACTACATATCATGACCGTCGGATTGTAAGTTACAAAAGTACATAGTAAAGAAACAACACTTTTACCTAACTTCTACACTAGACCAAGTTATATTAAACTATTTTCCTATGTGTCGGAATCATCCAACCAAATTAAAAATCTTTGTTGCAATACTGACCTTCCTAGCCTTATGTTGTCAAAAATTACAGTGAGCTCGGGAGGCTTCTCTCCAAGGCTTTTTAGCATAAGAATAAAATTTAAATCAATTAATAATTCGTTTCTTTAGGTCCTGATAGACCAAATTTTGGTCTCAGTTAGATTCATCATTCATAACCCAAATAAATGAAAATAAAATAAAATAAATAAATATTATATATATATATATATATATATTATATATATATATATATAACAAAAAAGATTGAAAACATATCTATGTTTTGTATGGTGAAAAATATATCTGTTTTATTAATATTGTATATATATTTGGAATTTAGGGTTTTCTGTGGATTGTAAAAAATTAAAAATTTCAGTTTCACCAATTCTACAATATTTTTTTTTTCCTTGAAACCTGAAACATTTCAATATAAACCTAACTAGATATAACCTAAACATTCTACTTAATAATGTAAATGGTAATATATATTATATATATAAAACAAAAAATCGGAAACATTATATATTATTAATATCTATTTCGTACTGATATTGTATTAATGTAGTGTAAGATATATATATAACAAAGGATCGAAAACATATCTACTTCGTATTGTGAAGAAAATATATATATATATATATATTTTTAGCATTCTGCTGTATATATTGTGAAGAATTAAAAATTCAGTTTGAGAATTCTGGGATGATTTTAATTTTTTTTTTCCTCTGAATATAACTGAAATATTAATATAACCTAACTAGATCTAACCGTGGAATTCCAAATCTATAACCTTTGTTAAATTGGATGTTTTTTGCAACTTTAATGTATGGTGTAATCATTTTGAAAAGAAAAAAATTATAAAAAATATGTCTATATTTAACATCCAAATTTGCGGTTAAATTCGATGCCTGCTGACATCCAAACAAAGTATCGTTCCTGCACTGCATTTACTACAATTCCGAGTTACCATCGCCAGGTTGTATTTCGCATCCTTAATTGTTATTATGGAAATGACCAAACATGAGTTATGTTATAAAATGCGCATCATCAGAGGCCAGAGCGGCGAGAGAGTTGCGTTAGAGCACCACATATCCAACACAAGGCAGCCAGAGATTGTGAAGCAATGCCGACTATGCCCGTCAAACAGTTGACATAGACCACACCATCATCTCTCTCTATCCCGCATAAGACGGCAAGTTTGTAAGGCCAACGCAGTCTAGCTCTCTCTATCCCGCATAAGACGGCAAGTTTGTAAGGCCAACGCAGTCTTTCTCGTGCTGCAGCATTGACTTGTTCAGTACGAATAATAATAATAATAATTCGCACACAGGAAAAACGTAAAGCAATTTCGTTCTGAACAATACCTAACAATAATATCAAGGCATGACAAAGAATCTTGATTCGATGTAATCGGCAAGGGAGCGAACATGTCAGTGAGAGTTGTTATCCTCAATTTAAAGCAGAGCAGAGTAGTACCAAAAGTTAATTGGTTATAGGAAATTACGAATGGTTTGAGCATCAGTCGATGTTTATATACATTTATTATATTTGAAAGGGTAGATTGTCTGCCATGCGACTTGGGTGTTATTTAACTATGGTTTTTTTATCCTGTCATAAAATTGTGGATGAGATTGAGATTTTTAGGTTATTTAAAAATATATTTTTTTCTTTTATAAATAAATTTAACATCACAAAAATCAATAGAGCATCTTGATTGCATAATGACTCCAACTAAATTTTATGATTTTAAAATTATAAAAGAAATTATGATAACATAGAATAATTACACTACTACTGCCATTTGAACTGGTCATATTCCATTGTCTGGCATGTAATTCGTTTCATCCAATCGTCTTTTATCTTCGATCCTCTCTTCTCTGAAAACAACTTTGCATCTTCTATTTTATTCTTCCGCGAGAACTTTCATGTTAATTTACTTTTGGGTGAACATAAAGGTTCAACCATACAGATGATGCATCTCTAACCCAAAGACATGAACGTGCCTCAGCGGGGGCCACAAACCCTGAAGCAAGAAGACAACCCTGCGGTAAGCCAAATGAGTCACACAAACCCATTTGTTCATCATTCGTGAGCGCTGACTGCCATTCATTGACTTAACGAAAATGGATGGTCCCTCATTCCGCAAGTTTCGTGGTGGCACTTTCATTGCATCTTCCACTGACAACACTCAACACAGACAACACTCAACACACTGCAAAATAATATAAAAGCGTTAAATAATTTGATTGATTCGATTTAATTTAAGGGCAAGGTAGCTCAGGCCGCCCCGGAATCGAAAATGGCTGCCACGCTCACGAATCGTTCAAAATGCAATCTGATTTAATTTGATTTGGGGCAAAGTAAGTTGGAATCTTTTTTCCATTTCACTTGATTCAACACCAAGAGAGTTCCACCTGCCGTAAGATTGCCACATTAAAGAAATGCTAAAAGGGCTTCTCGGTCCCCTAATTATTTGGTGGCGGCCGAAGAAAGTATGTACAGGTGTTGGCTGGCTTAGAAGGTCAAGGGGTCTACCGTGATTGAACGTGGGAAAAACCTTACTCATGATTATCGTTGTCAGCGGTTTACTCCAAGTTTTACACCATACCTTTGTTTTATTGGGCAGGCAGGGTTTATTCGAAGTTTTACCATACCTTGGTTTTATTTGGTTGGCTCTGTCTTTCTCCTTCGTCCTATGAACGGAAAGAGCTTTTACTTGTGCTATACCTGAAATTGCTCAATTAAAAATGATTAAAATCGATTTCTCTATCCATTTGATTATTTGCAAATTCCTTATAAAAGCCGGTAAGAGGAGTCATTGCTAGTAATCTTTAGAATAACTTAGAAGGTCTTTTATATATTTTGTGGGAATCCACGTATCTCAGTGAAAACTATATATTTTTTTTAAGATAAGTGGAACTCTATAATTATGGGAGGGATTCCCATGTATGATAATTCGGTGATTTTTAATGTATTATAAGAACGGGAAATATGAGCTAGAATAGAGTAGTTTTGAAAATTATCGTATACATTGTTATCTCCTAATGGCCGCCGATAATTCATCTGCCGCGGATTTATTACAGACAATAGTCTGTGACTCTGTGACTGTTCCTTTAAATTATGGAAACCAACTCTAATTATTTTTTTAAATAGCTGATTTATTACAAACAATAGTCTGAGACTGTTAAACCAACTGTAATTATTTCTTTAAATTACGGAAACCAACTGAAGTTAAATTAATTTCTTGTTAAGAGCTCCTGGAGTGGTCCATTACTCCCTCTGCAGTTCTCTACTATGATCTATGGAACATTGCAGTAGTCTATAAAGCGACTTTTTGAAAGTCTTTCCGGCAGATTTTTCCGGTCAAAATCGGGCAGCAAATCATTGGAATCGCAAGTTTAATAGCTAGTTTCTGCACAATCAATGGCTCCCAGGGGTTTTTCAGGGCGTTGAATCCAAATATGTAGTTAAAAAACCATTTTAACTGCTAAAAATCTAGATTTAACCTCATTTCTTCCGCCGGATTCCGTCACCGGAATCTCCAAAAAGTCGCATTATAGACAACTCCTGGAACATTTGACACATAGCCAACAGAAGCTTGATGCTTGATGGAAGCTTGGCTAAGTTAAAGCGAGCAGAGTTTGGAAGTGCCACACGAATGAGAGATTTTGGAGGTCTTCAGATGAGAATGTCTCACTTCAGTCTGCTCTGTTTCATGCACGCATGTAAAAATAAGTTGGTGTAAACAACAACCTACAGCTAGTTGGTGTAAACAACGACCTACAGCTATTGTGGAATTGACACATGGGTAGCTTGATAAATAATTGGAATGTGCATAATGGGGATTAAAGCCGATAAATACCATGCCTCAGGTGGCTCATCTCTTTGGCATTCTAGACGTTCTAGAAAGGGCTCCCGCTAATCAAATAAACCAGAGAGCAGTTGTTAAGGTGGTGAAAAAGATCTAGGCAATTGTGTACAAAATACAACGAAGTGTGAATAGCATCAATGGCCGGAGGTATGATTTCTTGGGCATTCAAGTCTCTGATTCTTTTAAGTGTTTATTCTGCATTATAGAATTGTTATTCAGCTAGCATTTGGTATTAGAGCTATTTTTATCTCTGCCTTGGTATTTATAGACATGCTCTCTTTGACTAATTGTCATATTTTGAGAATTTTCTGAATTAAGGCATTTATTTGGAAATATGTCTAATTTTTGCTCAATTTTTATGCTTATAATATTTATTTAGTTTAATTATATGCAATTTGGATAATCGTTGTGCAAAATTTTTAACTATGCTCATATTTAATTTGTATGAATTGATTATTTCTGTTGTAATTAAAACATGCTATTTTGAATGAATATATGGGACCCATCGTTGAATGTTATGCATGAATATTATAGTTTTATTTATGCAAATTATCATTATTCTCATTTGAAGCTAATTTTTATGCATAAAAAAAATAATGTTTGAGCGATCTATATACTTTTTAATTGATTAGAGAATCGCCACAACATCTCTGTTTAAATAATATATATATTATGATTGATTAGAATCACATAAAGAATATTTAGACATTAATTGTAATTAATTATACTAAATATAATAAATTTTATCCCCCAGGGATTTTTATTATATTTATATAATTAATCAGGATAAAATATCAAATTATTCATAACTTACCCACAAGAATTATGAATTAATAGTTTTATCATAGAGTTCAAATCTAAGATAGAATTTATATCAAATTATAATCATAATATACCCTTTAGAATTATGAATTAAATGAATAATTTGAGAATAATTGAATATGCTTGAATTAAAAATTTAGTCCACAGACAAGTTTTATGTCATTAGATTTAATTTTAAGCATGATTTAAATTGGTAAAGCATAAAATTTTATTCAAGCTTCAAATTTAACGTAAGTATGCGATCTTTAATTTTATGCAGTTGTACAACCTGCAAATTTGTCTGAAATTCATTGTGATATCCCTGAAATTAAGGGAGATAACTATAAGGTTTGGAAGGAGAGAGTTCTCCTTCATTTGGGGTGGATGGACATAGACTATGCTATTAGGAAAAATGAACCACCGGCACTCACTAATACCAGCACTGTAGCAGACATCACGCTTTAGGAATGATGGGAACAATCTAATCGCCTAAGCATGATGTTCATTAAGACTAAAATTTCAGCTGGTATTCGTGGTTCCATTGATTAGCATGAAAAGGTCTGAGACTTGCTGAAAGCCACTGATGATCAATTCGTCACTTCAGACAAGGCACTAGCAAGCACCCTAATTATGAAGTTCTCATCCCTAAGGCTCACCAGTGTGAAAGGTGTACGCGAGCACATCATGCAAATGAGGGACATTGTGGCTCAATTGAAGAAACTCGAGGTTGAAATATCAGACTCTTTCTTGGTGCACTACATCTTAAACACCCTTCCGCACCAATACGGACCCTTCAAAATCTCATACAACACACATAAAGATAAATGGTCAATTAATGAACTCATGACCATGTGTGTTTAAGAAGAACGGAGACTAGTGATGAACTGGGAGAAAGTGCAATGTTGGCAACGCATGGAAAGGGCAAATCTCAAGCCAATAAGAAAGGGAAAGGTAAAGTACCTCCCCAAGCTGATATCAAGAAGGATTCCAAGTGTTTCTTTTGTAAAAAGAAGGGAGACATGAAGAAGGAATGCGCCAAATTTCAGAAATGGCTTGCAGACAAAGGTAATCCAATCTCGTTTGTTTGTTATGAATCTAATATGGTTAATGTAAATATTAACACCTAGTGGATTAATTCTGAATCAATAATTGACATTTCGAATTCCTTGCAGGGTCTGCAAAACCTAAGGAAGCTAGTGGGAAGTGAGCAAAGCATCTTATCAGGAAACAAGATGGGCTCGCATGTGGAAGCTATAGAAACATGCTATTTAACTCTAAGTAGTGGCTTTGTTTTAGGATTAGGAAAGACCTTTTATGTTCCAATTTTTCTAGAAACTTGATTTCAGTTTCAAGGCTTGTACCTTTTGGATATTCCTTTAACTTTTCAAAAATGTCCTTCAGTTTATTTTATAAATCTGATTGTATTGAGAATGGTATTTTGTCTAATGGTCTTTTCTACATTAATTCACAAAACAATGTCACTTATGATTCAATGCATGTTCACACTAGCACTAAAAGATGTGTTATTAATGAAGATTCCTCTAAATTATGGCACTGGAGATTAGGTCATATCTCCATATAAAGAATTAAAATATTGGTAAATTAAGGGGTACTTAATACTCTGGTTTCACTGATTTTGAGACTTGTGTGGACTACATAAAGGGAAAGCAGACCAACAAGTCAAAGAAAGGTGCCAATAGAAGTTCAGACATATTAGAGATCATACATACTAATATATGTAGTCCAAACATGGACTCACATGGTCAAAGATACTTCATCTCTTTTATAGATGATTACTCACGATATATGTATCTCTACATGCTTCATAGAAAGAACAAAGCATTAGATGCCTTTAAGATCTTTAAGGCTGAAGTAGAGAAACAATGCAGCAAGAAAATTAAGACCGTGAGATCAGATAGAGGTGGAGAATATTATGGTAGATACACAGAAGATGGACAAGCACCTCGGCCATTTGAAAAATTTCTTCAAAAGCATGGGTTTGTTGCCCAATACACCATGCCTAGTTCACCCAACTAGAATGGTGTAGAAGAAAGAAGAAACCGAACATTATTGGACATGGTGCAGAGTATGCTTAGTGGCTCCAATCTTCCTAAATCCTTGTGGACTAAAGGACTTAAGATGGCAGTGTATATATTAAATTGAGTTTCAACCAAGGTTGTTCCTAAAACACCATTTTAATTATGGAAAGGTTAGAAACTGAGTTTGCGACATATGTGCATTTGGGGATGCCCGTCTAAAGTAAGAATTTATAATCCACAAGAGAAGAAGCTGGACCCAAGGACCATTAGTGGTTATTTCATTGGATACGCTGAAAGGTCTAAAGGTTACAGATTTTATTGTCCATCTCACAACACTAGTATTGTGGAATTAAGAAATGCAATGTTTCTTGAAAATGACTTGATTAGTGGTAGCGATCAAACCAAGAACATAGTTTCTGAGAAGGATCATTCAGAATCTCAACCTTCCACCTCAAGTGATAGATTGGTTATTGTTCACAACACCCCTCAAGTACAAACTCATGTTGAACAACCAATTGTTGAAGTTCCACAAGCTGCTAACAACATTCCAGTAGATCAGATAGTTCAAGAGTTGCCAAGAAATTTTGAACAACGAGTTGAACCACATACTTCTCATGAAGATGATGGTACAACATTAAGAAGATCTACTAGACCAAAAAGATCAGTAATTCCTGATGATTATGTTGTGTATCTGCAAGAATCTGACTACAACATTAGGGCAAAAAATGATCCCGAGTCCTTTTCACAAGCCATGAGTTCCAAAGAATCAGAATTATGTAAGATGCCATGAAGGAAGAAATGAATTCTATAAAGAGTAACAAAGTCTGGGATGTTGTTGAGTTGCCTAATGGTGCAAAATCCATTGGATGTAAATGGGTCTTTAAGACAAATAAAGACTCATTGGGAAACATTGAGAGATACAAGGCCAAACTTGTTGCTAATGGATTCACTGAGAAAGAAGGAATTGACTACACGAAGACTTTCTCTCCTGTATCTAAGAAAGATAACTTGCCTGCTATTATAGCATTAGTAGCCCATTTTGACTTGGAGTTGCAGCAAATGGATGTGAAAACGAAATTTCTCAATGGAGATCTAGAGGAGGAGGTTTACATGAAACAACCTGAAGGATTCCCCTCTAGTGATGGTGAGCAATTGGTTTGCAAGCTTAAGAAATCCTTATACAGTTTAAAACAAGCATCCCGCCAATGGTATTTGAAATTCCATAATGTAATTTCTTCTTTCGGTTTTGTAGAAAACATTATGGATCAATGTATATGCTTGAAAAACAGTGGGAGTAAAATCTATTTTCTTGTTTTATATGTGGATGACATTTTGCTAACAACCAATGATAAGGGTTTGTTGCATGAGGTGAAACAATTCCTCTCTAAAAATTTCAATATGAAGGATATGGGTGAGGCATCTTATTTCATTGGCATTAAGATCCATAGAGACAGGATTTCGAGGCATCTTGGGTCTGCCTCAGGAAACCTATATTAATAAAATTTTAGAGAGATTTTCGATGAAGGATTGTTCACCAAGTGTAGCTCCCATTGTGAAGGGTGATAGGTTCAATTTGAACCAATGCCCGAAGAACGACTTTGAAAGGGAACAAATGAAGAACATTCCATATGCTTCTGCTGTCGGAAGCCTTATGTATGCTCAGGTCTACACAAGACCTGACATTGCATTTGTTGTGGGAATGTTGGGATGATATCAGAGTGATCCAGGTTTAGACCACTAGAGAGCTACAAAGAAAGTAATGAGGTACCTTCAAGGAACCAAAAACTACATACTTATGTATAGACGGATGGACAATTTGGAGGTAATTGGCTACTCAGATTCTAACTCTGTTGGATGTGTTGATTCGCACAAATCAACACCAGAATACATTTTTATGATGGCTGGTGGAGATGTATCATGGAGGAGTGCCAAGCAAACCTTGATTGCCACTTCCACTATGGAAGTCAAGCTCGTCTCTTGTTTTGAGGCTACTTTACATGGTGTATGGCTTAAGAGTTTCATTTTTGGGCTTAGAATTATGGATTATATCTCTAAGCCATTGAGAATGTATTGCGACAATTCAGTTGTTGTTTTTATGGCTAAAAACAACAAAAGTGGGAGTCGAAATAAACACATTGACATTAAGTATTTAGCTATAACGGAACATGTTGAAGAAAAGAAAGTGGTCATTGAGCATGTCACCACTAAGCTGATGATCGCTGATCCTTTGACTAAGGGCATGCCACCATTTAAATTCAAGGATCATGTAATGAATATGGGACTTGGTTCCATTATTTAGTTTCTCATTGTATGGACAATGTTATCTTAATGAAATTTTTAATTATTGTGATGTTTTCCTCATATTTATGTCCACCTTAATTTGATTTGAGAGAATTCATCTGTGTAGGACCAAGAATAAACATAAGATTTATTCATTAAGAAATTGTTGTCACATAAATTATAATAGAAATAAATACATAGTAATACATGGAAGATAATACTTGTCATTAAAGGACTTATCTCCATGATTCATGTATCTATTACTTAATACAAATTATCAATGGGTTTTAAGATGAGACATTAAGATTAGAAATATGGACCAAGTGGGAGAATGTTAGTTCCCAACGGCCGCCAATTATTCATCTATCGCCGATTTATTACAGGCATCAGTCTGCCATCGTTTCCTTAAATTATGGAAACCAACTGTAGTTATTTCCTTAAATTACGGAAACCAACTGTAGTTAAATTAATTTCTTGTTAGGAGCTTCTGGAGTGGTCCATTAATCCCTCTGCAGTTCTCTACCATGATCTGTGGAACACTTGACACATAGCCAACAGAAGCTTGATGGAAGCTTGGCTATAAATACTTTTGTTTGGTCCACAAGCTCACTAACTCTCACTCCCCTTCACCCTTACACCATCAAGTTAGAGTGAGCAGAGCTTGGAGCTGCCACACAGATGAGAGATTTTGGAGATCTTCATATGAGAATGTCCTAGTGCAGTCTGCTCTATTCCGTGCATGCATGTAAAAATACGTTGGTGGAAACAACGACCTGCAATTATTGCGGGATTGACACATGGGTAGCTTGATAAATAATTGGAATATGCAGAACGAGGATTAAAGCCAATACCGTGCCTCAGGTGGCTCATCTCTCTGGCATTCTAGATGTTCTAGAAAGGGTTCCTGCTCATCAAATAGAGTAGAGAGCAGTTGCAAAGGTGGTGTAAAAGATCTAGGCAGTTGTGTACAAAATACAATGGACTGTGAATAACATCAATGGTCGGAGGTATGATTTCTTGGGAATTCAAGTTTTCAATTCTTTCAAGTGTTTATTCCACATTATAGAATCGTTATTCAACTATCATACATATTTTGGTTTTTAGAAAACACATTATTTTATCTACAAATTATAAAAAAAATTATATAAATTATAAAAAAAAAAAAAAAAAAAAACTACTTATACATTTTTATACTCTTTTGTAATGGAAAAAAAGCTTTTGCCTTGGTAAAACCATTTACAACATAATTTTTACAAATTTTCCATCTTTACACTTCATGCATGATTTATATTGAAATTTGGTTTTAAATTTTTAATTTCTTTGAATAATAAGATTCCATATTCAATAAACTTCTATCTTAATTCGATCAAATTAGGAGTTGCAAAACATAAACGACACCCTTTTTCGGTGTTATGATTTTACCACCCTTGTTGGGCTATCCTTAAGTCAAATGCAGATTCCCCGAATATTCGGGAATCCGACGGACATAGGCGCGATCAATTTTTGACCCCACCTACGTCCGTTGAATTCCCGCATATTCGGGGAATCTACAATAGACTCAAGCTCACTGCATATTCGGGGAATCTACAATCGACTTAAGCTCACCGCCCCTGTTGTCGTTCCAATCCGTTGTTGTTTCAACTTCCTCAACAGTATCAATTTCCACTGTTTTGAAATGAGAGCATGTGAGATTGTTTTAGAAACCACAGTCTTTGCGTTTCATTCCCATTCTCTGCGTTTCATTCCCATCCTCCCGCAGGGAGCTGGAGGGTTTCAATCATAATAACCAAGGGAAAATTCGGTAATATACCTCTTATTCTAACATTTTAAATTACTTAAATGTACAATTATTACATTAAAAAAAAAAATCTTTCAATTATAAATATTACAAATAAAATTATATATTGGACCAATTAACTTAGTTTCATATTTAGAATAGAAAGTAAAATAGTAAGTTTTAAGAATTTTTGTATTAATCTATTCACTCACTTACCCTATAGATTATGATATTTAATATAGAGTGAATTTCCAAAAAATTATATATTACAATCAACCACATAAATTCCATATTATTGAATATTTTATGTTCATAATAAAATGATATATTAAGTGTGTGCAAACATTCTTTAAAAATATACACTTATATTATCAATTGTTAATTATTTATTTTTCAAACCAAACTCACCTCTCATTTATATGTAGAGTAACAACATCTATTATTTTGTATAATACAAAATGTTAAGTTAATACTTAATACTTACTCAAATAATACAAAATATTAATATATTATAATTTAATATTTACTCAAAATTCTAAAAAGTCTATTTTTAACTCAAATAATTTATATATTTTTTACTTTTAAAATATATTTGTTTAAATTTAATAAATCTATAAATTAGAAATTTACACATTATATGTATATATAATTATTCACAGAAATTCATAAAATCTTTAAATATTCATTAAAAACTTGCACAAAATTTACCTTAAATTTCTTAGTACATAAACTGACAAGCAGCATCATCATTTAGTAACCATAATATTATGAAATTTCTTGAATTGGAAAGGGGTTTTGAACAGTAAATTGTAAACTAGAATCTCGAAATCTGCAAGCCTTAAGATATTAATCCGTGAACTTTATATTGAATGTACCGTACTGTCGTATTAATTCGCAAATCGAATCCGGCAAATTTTCGAATGTTTTTCGCCAGTACGGACGAATTTTGTAACTATGGTTTCAATTACATACCGTTGTCCATACTCGTCCACGAAAGAAAAATGGCGTAACAACTTTCGTTGAAAAGGAATGCAATTTTACCTGGGGATCTGATATTGTTGGATTATGGTTGGTTTGTTGTTGGAAAAATTAGTATTTTTATGGAATTTATAAGTGTTATTTTTGAGATTTTAGTTAATTTGTTTAGAAAGTTTATTAGTACATGTGGATTTTGGTGTAATGATAAATCTTTTTGTAGTAGATTTAGTTTGATTTTTTTAATATTGGAAGATTCACGCCTCTATAAAATCCATAATTACCGCCTTAAAAATCATAGTTACAGATTTGAAAATTTTACATATAAATTAAATTCTGGTGTAACCCCAAACCTCTTAATTGCCACCCTGCAAATCCTCGTTAACCCTATGGAAAGTAATAATTGCTACTTTTAATGTAACGGCAAACCTCTTCACCTATGCTGCAAGCATTCCAAAACCAACTCCGGCTTTGTTTTTGTTTGGAGACTCTTTTTTAGACAGTGGCAATTATATTGCTACAACTACAAGAGCTCAAAGATATCCTTGTGGAATTAGTTTCGCACCAATAGATCTGCTAAACGTTTTTCCAATGGATATAATATCCTTGATTAAGTTAGTATTTCAGATTTTATTGATTATCAATATCAATCACTCAGTATTCGGATTTTATTGAATATCTGTATCTATACTTACATATTTCAGATTTATACTTCTATATTTAAGATTTACTTTGTAATTTGACTCTACACCCATATATTAGTGGGCTATTATTAATATAAAATCTGAATTCCAGGCTGAAACGTCAGATTCAAACCATTCTGCCGTATCTTAATCCTGCACTCGCTGACAATCAATTACCGAGAGTTGCCAATTTGCACTCACTGACAATCAATTACTCTAAGGTGCCAATTTCCCCTCTGCATTCATTGGCATTTTTCAACCACTAATTATCAGCTTGGAAAGCAAAGGGAAAGCTCTCAAAGGCATTTTGAACGATATGGGAGTTCAATTTACAGGTATATGCATCCTCTCTGTTTTAAATTGTATAATTATTTTAGATTCATAGGAAAATGCTATATGCTTAGTAGAGTTTGTGTTTTGTTTAAAGTGTAACGCAACTTTGTATAATAATTCGGATTAAAATGTATTTAGCAAAATACAAACCCTCCTTATAGATAATAGCTAACTCCACCCATTTAAAATTATGGACACACCAGAGTACGATTGTGAAGGCACACTGATTTATACAGATTAATGCTCTAAAAACTTATAAATTTTGGGAAAACCGTGAGTCTTTCCTGACACAAGTACCTAAGTTCCCAGGTTTCCACGTTGCAGAAACTCATGCAACATAGGTATTATGTATTTCTGTGAAACTTTTCTATGAGGTTTAGGTACACATTTAGCATGGTTAATGGAAATTATAAGATTTTCATTTAAAACTGAGTGCATTGGTAATTTACACAAATAGAATAAATGTGGTAGATATATACTTATTTACTTATATCAAACTCAATTATATTAATTGTATTAATTTTAATTAAATTATATTTTATAGGTATCACTTATATAAATTGAATCAGATGAAATCTATTTTGTTTGACCTCTCCTCTGAAAACTACTAAGTTAATGGGATATTAGTTAATGATGCATATTCTAAGTGGTGGTAGAATATGATATTGCATTTTAATAGTAATGTGTTTGATTTTGTTGGTAAAGTGTATTTTATTGAGACCATGTCTATTCAATTGTTTCTCGGTAAGGTTGATTTATATTGTATTTGCATAACTATATTATTTAATTAATGTTGGTAAGGTCTATTCAATTGTTTCTCGGTAAGGTTGATTTATATGATTTATATTATATTTGCATAACTATATTATTTAATTAATGTTGGTAAAGTTGATTTATATTATATTTGCACAGTTATATTATTTAATTAATGTTGTTAAAATTAGTTAATAATTTTTTTTTGTAAATTTGGTAAGACTACATGTTTATGATGTTCAATATATTATCGGGATTAGGGGCGAATTGAACCAATTACTTCACATCAAGGAGTGAATCAATGACTTTACATCAAGGAGTGCCTTAAGAGAGCACCCAATCACCCTCTATCATTACTTTACATCAAAGAGTAAATCAATAACTTTACTTCAAGGAGTGCCTTAAGAAAGCACCCAATCACCCTCTATCTAAGACCCGATGGACATCAAAATTTAGATTTTAAATAAATTATTATTATTAT
>APFE031226767.1:110107-149517 GCA_000404065.3 Pinus taeda
ATAATAAAATAGTTTTATTTTACTTTTATAATTTACTAACCTAACATACTAGATAAATGTCAAACTTATCAATAATATTGATGTGAAGTGTTTTAATTGATTTATTTAGTTACTAGGATACTCCTAACTATAAGAGAAAAAAGTCTAAGAATTTTAAAAGGTATATTTTAATTTATTATGAAATAAAAATACCTAGAGCTCATCTTTATCTTAATTTTCTTAATGTGTTATTATAACAATTAGTAAGATAGATAATAAGTCAATAAGTTGTTTTGTTATTAAAATGTGGGGTTTTTTGGATTAATAAATTTGTAATAAATTGACAAGGGGAGAAATACTAAAATAGAGGTGTATTAATATGAGGGTTTTATTATGATTAATATGGGATTCTTAATATGTGGTGTTATTATGATTAATAATAAATTGACAAAGGAAGCTGAAATAAGGATGTTGAGAATAAAGGGCGACATAAAAGATAGGGGCATTTAATATGAGTTTAAGGAAGAAAGAAGAAAGGGGTCCAACTGTAAGAAGCGAGGGCTATTAAATACTAGTTTAGGGACTAGGGTAGGAAAAAATAAGGGGGTGTGGTATGGGGAAGGATTGGGAAAAAACAATTGTATCAGGGGAGTAAAGAGAGGAGGAGAGGGGCAGGGTGAAGAGGGTCAATGGAGAAGGGAATGAATTAGTATTTTCTCCTAAGGGAGTAAGGGAAACCAACTTTTGCTAAATTCTAAACCCCCATCCTTGTTGACACCATGCGGATGTTTTATAATTTCAATGGCTTATCGAATTTTTCTCTTGTACTTATGGTTCTCATTGGTGATAATCTTGGTGTCTTCGAGAAAGATATGGTGGCAATTTTTTTTTTTGAATGTTCTGCAAGGGCTGAGTTTCGAGCTCTACCATTTTTTATGTCAGTGCTGTGTTCTTTTACTCTTATTTTAAAAGATATCCCAGTCTCCCCAATATAACATTTCCCACAAGAACACATGATCTTATAGACTCCCTTATGCTGGAGGTGATCAGGGCTATCTTTGAAAAATTTCATCACTTGCCTAATTGTTGACAGGAGTTTGAAAGAGGTTTCAATATCCTTCTCTCTGAGTACTCTAGCGAGCCTGTCTGTCACTCCTTGCATGTATGGAAGATACACTTTTCTGCTATCCACTTAGGGGATTGAAAAAATATGCTTTTCTTTATTTCTTTTCTCTTTTTATGTTCTTGATGATGTCTAACTTTTTATATCCTAAGCTAGTAAACACCTTTTTTAAATATTTGATTTCTTATTCTATGTGCGCACAGTCCGATATTTTGAATGCCCTGGTGAACAAAGCCTTGAGAACCCCCATCTTATGAGCTGGGTGATGGTGAGAGTTGACATGAAGATAGTTATCAGTGTGTGATTTCTTTATGAATACTTTGTGCCCAAGCATTCCATATGTATTTCTTACAAGGAGAATGTTTAGGAATGGTATCTTATTATTCTCTTCAACTTCCATTGTGAACTTAATGTCATTAGATATGTTGTTGAGGTGTAGTAGAATTTTTTTCAACTCCTTGTCTCCATATGGTCAATTTACATTAGTGTCATCAACAAACCTAATCCAAAATTTTGGCTTCAAGGGGGAGGTGTCAAGTGCTTTCCTTTCAAATTTTTCCATAAAGAGGTGAGCTACTATGGGTGATATGGGAGATCTCATAGCCACCCCAGTTGTTTGTTCAAATAATTCACTTTGGAAGGAGAATAAGGTGGATCTAAGACATATCTCAACAAGTTTTGTAGTTTGGGGATCTATGACTTCTTTAACGACTTAAATGGCCTCTTCTAACGGGATCTTTGTGAAAAGTTAAACAACATCAAAAATTGCAATTTTATCTCCTGGATATAACTTTGCTTTTTTAATGAATTCCACATAATGGTTAGAATATTTAATAAAAGAGCTAGTGTTTCCAATAAGAGGAGATAGGATGCTTGCGACAGATTGAAAGCCTATATGCCACCAGCAAGGCACATTTAGAGTAGAAGAAAATTAATGAGGAACTTTAATATATGGATATTGGCACAAAGAAAGAAGAGAAAATTACAAGGACCCCTGTTCCAACATTGACCACTTTCTCTAGTAGAGAAAGAGAGTTTCCTCAACAGTAAAAACAAAGTAGCCAAATATCTATTCCATAGACCTATCATGACACATCCATGACTCCAATTTCTACAAAAATCCTTCTCGAGTCTTTTTTATTTAATCTTATCAATGAAGTACAAAATGTTCGTGAAGTCATTGCATCCTTGGCTGAGTAGTACTTTAATGCTCAAACCAAGTGAGATGTTAGAAAAGTGAAGAAAAGAAACCTTGATAGTTTCGAAACCATCACAGAATTTAGCTGGCAAAAAATAGGAAATGTTGAGGAAAAAGCTGAAGAATATTACCAAGCTTTAAGAGCCTTTATCAATTACAGCTAGCACCATGTTTCGATACTTTCCACCACCTACAAGAATAGTCTGCAAAATATAAAACATCTGGAAAGCGAAAATGAGAAATATAAAGCTTTCAATGAAGAAAGTTGGCAGAAGCATTCCACAATGCTTTTAGGTGGGTTCTCCATTGAAAGATAAAACTTTGAGAATGAATACCAAAATCAGTTGAATGAATTGAAACTCAAATATTCTGCAAACATGCAGTTAATAAAAAAATCACATGCACAACAAATCTAAATATCGAAGGAAGAATGTGACAACAACATTCTAACCATGATGACAACATTGAAAGCATAAATTGAAACTCTTAAGTTTCAATCAATTCAAAGTCATGAAGCGAAGAATAACCTAGAGTTTTTCAAGGCCTGAGCAATATAGGAAAGTGAAATATGGAGGAAAGACAAGGCTGAGTTTTATAAAGAAATGGACAAAATTTGAACATTTTTTCGACATAACCTGGATCTTCAGGGCAAAATAGAATCTTTGGTGGAACAGGACAAGTACATAAAAGAAAAATTCACATGAACTCTTGGATGGGAAACACATTTCTAGACTAACAACATCTCAAAGTCTCAAAAATGGATAAAAGAGTAATGTTTCCTTCTTTGCATCATTGATAGTTTGAGGCACAAGAAATCAAAGAATGCATCAAAAGAGCCACTAAACATTATCTGTCAATATGGGAGATGGGGAAATTTTTTATAGAGGAATTCGATCTCTTGGGATCCAAATTGTTAAAAGATGAAAAACCTGACTTAATGCACCACAATCTCAAACATAATGCCCCAGATGAAGAGAGAGTCATAGGGAAACTCAAATAATGGAATCCAAAAAAATTTCATAGATTTCTCCAGTTTTCCTTCAAGCAGATCAAACTCATTTCCAAATTTATAATCAAGTACAAAAAAAGAAAATAGTTGTGTAGAATTCGATATCTATGCGCGAAGTGAATCTTAATCATTTTCAACCTATCCACTTCTCAGCAATTCTTAGTTGTTCTCAGATTGGGAAAACTACATCAATGAAAACACACCACATTTGGTCAACACCAACAAAGAAGACTCAGATGAGGAGGAGGAAGCTTAAAGGGCCTCCCAGATCTGCCTGCACAAAATTCGTTCATGAAGGATTAAAATTTTAGAGCAACATTTCTACTTTCTTGCATACAAATATTTCATATTTTTTGATTCCAGACTATTCAACAAAGCTTCCTTTTATTCAATGTTATTTATATGATCTCTTATGTTGCAGTAGGGGTTTGTATGTTGATGATGTCCAAGTCTTTTATTTTCAAAATTATTTTTTGAAGTGAAAGTTTTGTGAAGATGAATACGATGAATTGAATGCATCTTGTTCCTTTGATTACTTTAATTTTTTTTATGTATTTTCCTCTATTCACTTTTAAAGTTTATTGATGTGTATCACTAGCTCAATATTGGCATAATGTGTTGGAAAAAATATTTGCATATGATACACCTTGTTTTCTTCCTGAAAGCAATTTTCATCCAATTTCTAAAGTGTATTTTTTTCTCAAAAAACAAAACTCCCAGTTGAATGCATATTGACCTTTGGGATTCATTCCCTACAATCTCTTTCATTTTTAAATGGATATATATCATGCTCAATGATTAATGATATTCATGTCTATCTATCGCACAAAATTTTCACATTGTCTTAAAGATAACTTAGGATATGGCAATCTATTTTTTTCCTCTATCAAAGAAAATTGATTTTTGCTTTGTGCTTGCATATCTCTTTTGCACTCAACCACGGTATTGTGACTACAATGCACTAAAGTTCAAATTTTTTTAATAAATTTTCCTTTCATGTTATTTTTTTCCTTGAAGTACATGCAAATATATTTTGGGAAGAAGGTTAGTATTTAAATATGAATTTTGAAGTTATATATTTTTGTGCAACAAAAATCCTACTTCAATGCAAACCGACCCACCACATTTGTTTTCTCTCATGACTTTCATCTCTTCATGGGCAATTTTTCTACTCAATCTTTAACTTTCTTAATTTATATTTGTCCCTAGATAGAAAAATATTTTGTTATCCCCTTGAAAACTTACCTTGCTGCGTGTTGTTGCAATATGTTTTTATCTTTTGTGATTGCATATGTATTTCATAATCAACCCTCTTATTCAAACTATAGTTCACTTACTCATTTATTTTTTAATCATAACTTCTTTTCAAGTAACTTTTTCCTCTCATAAAAAAAAATACATCTTTGGAACAACATTTTCATTTTCATTTCCCAATCAATTTTTGCAATGCAACCTTTTTGAAAAACAAAACAGTGAGTTGATGGACGAAAAACTGCGGACAGAGGATGTGGACGAAGAGTTATGGTTTCAGGTTTCTGAGCTCCATGGAGGCACGCAAAGGGGGGAGCTCCACTCCCTCCTATAGGCAGGCTGTGGCCAGCCAAGGTAAGAAACCAATAGAATCTATCAGAGGGCTTTCAGGAGAAAGGAAAAAGAACATGGAAGAGGATCAATATTTAACCAAACCAAGGGAGGACAACAACACAAAAGATAATGAGGAAGAAGACAAGAAATAGGGAGCAGAAAACAAGGCACAAAAGGGGCCATGTAAACCCAAGGCTGAGGTCACTCCCAAAGTAGTTTTAAATGATCCTGCTCTGCAGGCGCAGAGGGACAACATGTGGACCTATGCTATCACTTGTAAATTCATGGGATTATGGCCCACTGAAAAGGTGTTACAAGCATCGATTAAATACCACTGGAAACCAAAAGGAAGCATAAACCTACATCTTGGGTCAAAGGGTTTCTTCACTGTAGTCTTTACAAATATTGAGGACGAAGATAGGGTGTTTGAAGGAGGACCCTACTTCTACATAGCAGCAAGCCTCTACATGTGGCCATAGATAATGAATTTTGTCCTAGAGTGAGAAACTTTCACTTCGGCCCCAGTCTGGGTAAGACTCTACTCCCTACCTGTTGATTATTGGCAAACAAAATCATTATCTGCCATAGGAAATAAACTAGGGCATTTTGTTAAAGCCTCTAAGGCCACCAGAAGGGGAAAATACACTTCCTTCACACAAATATGTGTGGAGATGGATCTCTCAAGAGCTCTACCAGATGAGGTCATCTTGGAAGTTTTTGATGAAGAATAGGTGCAAACAGCAAATTATGAACATATTCCTTTCAGATGTCACAGGTGCCATGAGCATGGGCACCTATTTAGAGATTGCCCTCTCAGTAAAATAGAGAACAGAAGTAAAGAAACCACAATGAAAGATACTGAAAGCTTTCACAAAGTGGGATATAGAGGAAAAGGGTGCAAAAGGGGGCGAAAGCAACAGCAAACAGAAGGGCAACAAGAAAATCTGAATAGTTTCCAAGTTCTTGAAGAAGATGAGGAGATAACAAAAGTATATCAGATAATGGAAGGAAGCCCAGGGGAGAAAGAGAAATAAGACTATAGGGAACAAGCACAAGATATTAATAAAAAGAAAGAGACTATGCTAAGCGATGGAGAACTTGAGATGGACAAATAAATGACCTAGAGTGAGATGGAAATGGAGGATAATGAATTGCAGGAGATTCTTGATAGAGAACACCTAGATCTGGAAGGATTCTTGAAATAGGGGACCATGGGAGGGGTAGACTCATTACCTCAAGAAGAGTTCAACAGAGTACAACAGTTGTTCCTATGGAAAACTCAAGCTAAAGAGTTGTAAAGGAAAAGAAACAATGAAAGGCAGGGCAATGAAGGTGCGAAAACTATGAAAGCCACACCAGGATTAGCTCCTAGAAACCAAGGAAAGAAAAGAGGCGGGAAAAAGCAAAATGAGCTATTGATGGAATGTGGAAAGCTAATGATATATTCAAGTAAGATGAAAGAGCTAAGCAGTTACTCCTTTACAAATCTTTAATAATGAAGTTCACATCTTGGAATATCAGAGGTCTAGGTAGTAAAAGAAAACAAAGAATACTTAGCAAGAGAATGAAACAAGAAGCTCTAAATATGATCTTTATACAGGAAACTAAATGTTCCATTCAAAAAATCAAAGAAATTCATAGCAAATGGCTCAATAGATTTGAGTTTCTAGAATATAAAGCAGATAATACAATAGGAGGCATACTCACTCTTTGGAACCCCCAAAAGATTAGCATAATAGATACTGAGGCATCTAGGAATTATTTATCAATGGTTATTCATCCTGTGGGAGACAACGATACTTATTTGGTCATGAATGTTTATGGCCCCAAAAGACTGGATGATAAACTCAAGTTTCTAGATTCCCTTGTGGAAGTAAGAGATAGACATGCAGGAGTTCGATGGATCATGGGTGGGGACTTCAACATGATCAAATCACTTTTGGAAAAGAAAGGGGGGAACAAAAACTTTAAGCAAAGATTCTATAGCATTTCAAACTTTCATACATAATATGAAGCTAGTTGACACTGATATGAGTAATGGCCTTTTGCACATGGAACAACAACAGAGGAGGGGAGTATTAAGTAGCCTCAAAGTTAGACAGATTCATAATTTCAGAGGACCTTCTGTTCACTGACAAGGAAATGATAGTGAGAATTCTCCCCTTTGGTGGCTTGGACCATTGGCCTATGCGAATTGAGGTATAAGGCATTGGTACCCCCAAGAACAAACCTTTCATATTTGAGAATATCTGGCTCACCCACCCAGATTTTATCAACAATATAGCAAGATGGTGGATAGAAGACCTGCATATTCAGGGAAAAAGAATGCTTCTGCTCCACAAAAGACTAAAACAGATCAAGCTAAGACTCAATGATTGGAACAAGAATGAATTTGGAAATATTTTTGAAGTGAAAAAAAGATGTTGAAGACAAAATGCAGGAACTCAATCAAACCCTTATCACTGATTGCTTTGATAGAGTAAAAAATGAACAAGTCACCAAACTTCATCAAGATTGGGAGAACTTATGTAAACAAGAGGAAATATTTTGGAGACAAAAATCTAGAGTTCAATTTCCATGAAGAGATAGAAACTGTGTTAGTCCAGCACTTTCAAGGTACAGCAAAGAAGACCATTGTAGACAAAGCTCACTTTATCAGGGACTTAACAAGGCATATACCTAGGCTAGTATCAAGAGAGGATAATTTCAATCTCAATAGGCCAATGACTGAAGAGGAGGTTAGTGAGGTCATTAAAGAAATGGAAAATGGAAAAGCGTCAGGCCCTGATGGTTTCAATATGGATTTCTTTAAAGCTTGTTGGAGCATTATTAAACATGATATTCTGAATGTAGTGGAGGATTCCAAGATGAATATAACCATTTTGAAGGTGCTCAATACTTCCTTCATCTCCTTGATCCCCAAATAGGATAATGCTTAGACTCCAGACAGGTTTAGACCCATAGCTTTGTGCAATGTGGTGTACAAAATAATATCCAAAGTTATTGCTAATAGACTCAAACCCCTCCTTCCTACTCTAGTTTCTATGGAGCAATCAGGTTATGTGGAGGGTAAACAAATTCTCAATAACATCATTCAAGCGCATGAAGTGGTGCATTCATTGTTAAGCAATAGGAAGGCAGGAATGATTATGCAATTGGACCTTGCCAAAGCTTATGATAAGTTGAATTGGACCTATATTAGGAAGGTCCTTCTAGCCTTTGGTTTTGATCATAATTGGGTAAGATGGGTTATGACATTGGTTACTTCTTATAGCTTTTCAATTATGGTTAATGGTTCTCCTTCCAAGACTTTCACTCCTTCTAGAGGCCTCAAACAGTGAGATCCGCTCTCTCCCTTTCTCTTTATCCTCATGATGGAAGGACTTGGGCAGTCTATCAAGCATGTGAAATAAGTGGGCAACATCAAGGGTCTCCAACTTTCTGAGACTGGACAAGCTTTGACCCATCAACAATTTGTTGATGACACTATGCTGCAGGGAGTCCCCACGGTGAAGGAAGATCTTGCTTATAAACAAATTCTGTGTGACTTTTCCATGGTCACATGTATGGAGGTAAATATTTCCAAATCTAATATTTTTTTCTTTAATACTAATATCGCTATTCAGAGAAATATCTCCAGAATTCTGGGCTTACAAAGGGAGGTTGTTCCTTCCAAGTACCTGGGAGTTCCTCTAACTGATAAACCTTTGCACAAAAACATTTGGGAGCTGGTGATCAATAAGATGCAGGATAAAAGCAGGAAATGGACTATTAGATCTTTAAACTTGGTAGGTTGGTTGGTGCTTACAAAAGTTGTTTTGCAATCAATCCCCATCTTCATGCTTTCAGCACTTCCAGCTCCAAAAGGAGATTTACAACAATTTAGAACCATTCAAAGAGACTTTCTTTGGGTTAAGGGGGAGGAGAGAAATAAATGGGCCTTGGCAGCCTAGGATAAGATTTGCAAACCAAAAAACCATGGGGGTCTTGGATTGGATGATCTAGATGTAATCATCAAGGTTTTAGGGGAAAAATTATGGTGGCATTGGGTAAAAGATCCAAAGGCTCAGTGGGCTAGTATTTGGAAATAAAAATACACCAACACTTGGCAAGATAATGATCACATAAGCATGATGGGCATCATAAAAGGCTCCCACATCTGGAATAAGGCCTAGGAGAATAGAGGCTTAGTGCAGAAAAATAGCTTTTGGGAAATTAGAGAAGGAGATCTTTGTCTATTTTCGGAGGATAAATGGAAACAAGAACATACGCTGTTAAGAGAGGACTTTCTGGACCTCAAGATAAAAACGGATACTAAAGGGTTTCTCAGGGTAAAATATTTTTGGAATCAAACCAATAATGAAGAAAAATGGAGAACCTGGAAGAATGTAGAATTCGGGGATGATAACCCCTTGAAAGTGAAAGTAGATGCCCTACTGACAATGTTGGACCAAAGGAAGATTCTTGTTTCAGAGGGGCATGACCAACTTAGATGGGGAAACAACAATGAAGGTACCTTCAATATTAAGGAGGCCAAGAGCATATTTCTTGAGCTGGACTCCTACGTACCGAACAGGGTTTGCCAAAACCTATGGAGGCATCAAGGTTGGATGAAAAATAAACTCTTCATGTGGCTGGTACATCATAAGAAAATTCTGAGAAGGGAAAATATTCGAAAGAGGGGTGTTCTAGGACCTTCTTGATGCCAACTCTATGAAGACCAGAGGAGAGAATGGAGCACCTTCTCAATAACTGCATTTTCACCTCCAGGCTGTGGGATACTTTTGCCACAATTTTCCAACAAGAAGACAGGGACAAAGAAAGCATTATCAATAACGTAAATAACTGGAGATGAAAATTCTCTGATTATGAGTTTCTTCGCTCAACTTTGGTTTTAACACTAGGCTTCATAATTTGGAATGTCTGGAAGGAAAGGAACAATAGAATCTTCAAAAATGTAAAAAGCTTCCCCCAATGCATTATCGATCAAATCTTAAGACAACTCAAGGAGATGGTTGGAACTATAGTGCGAAGCTCCCCAAAGAATCCACCTTTGGAAAATGAAATGCAGATACTTCGGCAGCTGGGTGTGCAAGGGGTTATACCACAAGGAATGGACATGAAGGTTATGAATCTGGAAAATAAGCCAGATTACTAGCATCCTCCCCCTCAAGGTTTTCTGAAATACAACATTGATGGGGTGTCAAAAGGAAACCTAGGTATGGCTGGTTTTGGAGGAGTGTTACGGGGTGAAAATGGTTGTATCCTTTTTATTTTCCATTGCCATTTGGGAAGAGCTACAAAAAATATGGCGGAATTAGTGGCTCTTGAGTAGTGTTTAGATTTCCTGAAGTAGGATAATCTTCAGAATATTATTATTGAAGCTGATTCTAAGTTGATCATTAAATTGGTTAAGAGAATCTGTTGTGGAACAGAGATGGAAAAAGTCTCAAGACATTGGAGGCTACTTTAGGTCTTTCAAAGGATCCAATTTCACCTCCTAGACTTACGCACTGTGAGTTTCACTCATGTGTGAAGGAAGGCAAATAAATTAGCGGACATTCTAGCCAATCAAGGAGTGCTTTGCACCAAAAGCAGGGTCAAGTTGAGTTGGCAAGAGATGCCTCGGAACAGATTAAGGGAGCAGTGTCTTGATCAAGCGGATGAGGAAAAATAGGTGTTCCGTAATAGAGCCATATAGACGGGGTCTAGTTGACTATAATGTAGTGTTTTGACATAAGTGAGGTCACTTTTGGGATGCAGGTCTATGCCGGCAATAGAAAGCCAGAAGTCTCAAGGGGTCAGCTGGAAGGAGGGATCTTCATCTTCCTTTGGCCCATGCACCAGAGTACAGACTTTCACAACATATGCAAAACCCTCGCTTTTATCCCTGTGGTAGCTTTACCGGCCTTGAAGTGGTTTCTGGTTTATTGCATGCTCATCAAGCTGGAAGCGGGTTTTCACAACCGGGAGTGATTCCACTCACCATGCAACACATGGCTAAGGGTGGGGAGGAATTACCACCCTCATCGCACGGTAATTGTTGGTGCTTTTAGTTTGAGGGATATGATCCTTAACCGTTGGATCAAGCATGGTCAATCCACGGCCAAGATTAAACATGCTTGTTGGTGGGTTCGAAACAGAGGTTATGTTTCGAGTTGTTCGCATGACCTCTCTGGAATTGTGTGCAAACGACGAAATTCGGGGGGTGAAAGTGAACGATGCTTATGTTAAAAATGAACCCGATATGATTATAAATTATGGTCTATTGGGTTCATCGGGTCTGTTTTGTGTGTTAAACGGTGTGGTTGGCTGCCACTTGTTATGTTTTTCATCCACTGGATCTTTAGCATAGGATCTGACGGTTAGTTTTGGACTACTCGTTTGGTTGGGTGGGCCCGCTTCCTTGGGTTTGCTTTGTCATCTTGGGACCATGGTTTTGGATATGCCTGTCATTTTGGTGGGCCTCACCACCATGGATGCCTTTTGTATACTATTTCTCTTTTTAATTGAATAGAAGGATCTGCTCTTGCCTTAGCAAAAAAAAAGAAAAACAAAACAATGAATTGAATGCATGTTTAGCTATCACACACTTTTCTTGTCTTAAATTTATTTTCTTGGTGCATGTATTTTGATGAGGTCCTGCCTATTGTCACTATTTATCTGGCAAGAGACCCAAGGGTTCCAAGCGAGACTTCTATAGGGTCAGAAGAAGCTTATTTCTTTGATGGAATAAGAGCTAACCTATTCTAAGAGAGAGCTACTCTACTGCAGTAATGAAGGAAACATCATGAAATGTTAAATTGTACCCTAACCTAATTAACCAATTAAACAACTATGCTAAGCAGAATTGCTAAAACAACACTAATCAAATGTTGTTATCTAACTTACACAGATAAAGAGAATTAAACTATATTGAGGTGTAAGCAAAGAAACTAAGCTAACTCGATTTTCAAGCGAAAGAGAAATCAGAGGTCGAAACCAATGAAAGGAGGACGTAAGGACGCAGTAGCGCATAGGGACCGTTGGATCGATCAACGAACAAAAGATGAACAATTGAGGTCTTATCGTGGAGGTTAAGTGGATAGATGGACGAACCAAATGAACGAACAGGATGAACGATGGAGATATTATTGCGAAGGTTGAAGGGACTGGATGGATGAACAGGCTGAATGCAAAAGATGAACAGCTGAGGTCTTATCACGGAGGTTAATTCAAGAGATGGATGGACAGGGTAAGGAAGTGATAAACGGATGAGATCTTATCGCGCAGATTAATTCAAGAGATGGACGGACAAGATTAACTGGAGGATGGATGGTGGAGATCGTACTGCGAGAAAAAGAAACGTGTAGAAATGATGGAGTGGGTTTCTAATGCGGTAAGTAGTTTCTCGCGCGCCCTCAAGGCCGTAAGTAGAATTCTAAAATTTCACGCAATTAGCCTTACTATGTGACACATAGCACAAGAAAACCACTTTTCTCACGTGCTCTCGGGTGGATAACAGTCATGCAATAATATGTGTGAGATTGCATGATAGCCATTGGATTAGGTGGGCCTGATCACCGGTGGAGATCGGCTAAGATAGTTGGTGATCGGGTGATGTGATATCCATCAAATCAGGCGAGACAGATCGATGGTGGGGGTTTAAAGCGCATAAAGTAAGTGGAAGACTTCACATGAGGCAGTAGTTAAAAAAAATAATGAATCAGAAGATGATTGTGAAGGTTTGTTGTGGATCGGACGGCGAGGAAGCGATGCATGAAGAATGTGTTGAAGGAGCTTTCAAAGGAAAATGACAGAAAAACCAGTGAGGGTGAACAAATAACTGCATCGAACAAAAAACTCCATAGCTTATGCGAGAACTAGAAACCTATGTTTTTGGGGTTGCTGAAGGGTCTCTTCCTCAAGTCATGGTCCCAGAGGGAGGAGATGAGACACCTACACACAACCTTATGGTGATATTTTCCCCTAGCTAACCTATAAACTAAAAGAAGGCACAAATGGAAGTAAACTATAGTAAATGCAGCTACTGAAGAGAATGAACAAAAAAACCATGAATAATCTACGTTATACTGCTGTAATGAAAATGAAGCTACTTAAGCAAATAAAATAGAAAACCATGAATCTACTTAAGAAAATGAACACAACGAGAAATATATGCTATCATACATGTATAGTAAAGAGGATATTTGGTTACTCAGGTTGGGCCCTAACCCAAGAGCTTCAGCCCTTTGAGTTAACTCAGAGTTGGCTCAACACAAAACTCATTCTCATTATCAAAACCATGGATTACATAACAAACTATCACCAGTCTTGCAGCTCAGAAATAAAGTAGAGTTTTACAATAGGAATTTAAATCCTACTAAGGTCCTAAGCCTCTCTATTTATGCATTTGAAGTCTCGAACGAATTCCTTCCAATTAGGGAGGCTAGGCTCCCCACTCAAGATAAACTGGTTTCTGTCACTTTCACTTGCTCACTGTCTTCTAGTCTTCAAAGTGATGGTTTTCTGCACTATGAGCTGATGGAGGAATATTCGAATGGAGGGGTAGTAAATGAGGAGGATTTACCTCCTATAATTACTCTCCCTTGTCCCATTCGAGTTTTTACCAAGGTATTTGCCACAGTTCCTTGTGTTTACCCTTTATTCCTTTATTCATGCATTTTTCCATGCTTTTATCCTTTATTCCTGCATTACATGCACATTAGACCACAAAGCAAAATATCCAACGCTAACTCATCTCGTAAACAAAATATAATCAAAAGTATGCAATAAGTTGTGAGAATAGTTGGTTTGACTAAGCTAGGAGGTGAATTAAGGCCAATTAAGGCGCATATAATTACCCAATGATGAGGCTCATCATCACCCCCCTACTGAAAGTGTTGCTCATCCTTTGAGAAACTTAGTCAATGTCCATGTCCTTCATGGCTTTGGTAGCCTTTCTGACATCCCATGCTTATATTGTGGTATCTTCTTCTTGTTCATAGAAGCCTGCTTTCCTTTCTACTTCTTCCCATTGCCTCCTTTCCTCTTCTTCTTTTCTCCCTTCTAGCATCCCTAGGAGTAGTGGCTGACTAAGTTTTAGGCCTATCTAATTGACCTTCAACCTTTGCATTGATTGCTTATACATAAGTGTCCTATTAAGTGCCTCTCTCAACCTTTGAGGGAAGTGATATTCATTGATCTTCAAGATGTGTGGCAGTGTGTTCCATCTCCTTTAGCAGGCATGTATATTATCATCTCTTAGTAGCCTAAACATATCCTCAAAATGTGAAATTGCTTGCTCTTGGGCAACAAGATATCTAGGTTCCAAATAAGGATCATTTGTAATTAGATTATGGGTGCTAATTAGGGCTATGGGATTTGATTGTTCAGCTCTAATGAGAAAAAAGGTTATTTTGCTCTCTGGCCAATGTTCTTTTCATCTCTACAGCCCTTGATTTCTCATGGTTCATCGATGATGCCAAAGTCATTAATTGTAGATCTCCTAGCTCTGCATTAGGATCCCAAATATCCATGTCAATGAGGACCATGTTGTTCAAGTAAAACTCAGCCATTTTGGCCCTATCCTATAACGCACTTTGATCACAAAGATCAGAAAGCTCCCTACATTCCTGAAATGGCATGGTGCCCCTTTGTGCTAGTGTTTTAATATGAAATTGCAGCCATTGGTTTTTGAGGTAAAGAGCATAGGATTTAGCTAACATCCTACGTTGGATGGCCTCTTTAAATTCTTTCTCCTCTGTTTCAATGCCTTCTTCCTCTTCTATTCCAACATCATCCTCCTTCTCTTATGCTTCATCATGTTCCTCTATGGGTTATTCACCTTCTAAAAATAATTTCCTTTTTGCTACTTGACTGTCTGTTTTGTCTTCTTTTCTCCATGCAATTCCTAGGGGAAGTGTGGTGACCCTATTGATGAACTCTGGGGTGAGATCTATAGTGAGCCCCCTAACTATAATAGTGGCATGGATTTTGCTATGTGGAGTGAGGGAATGAGCAAATTCTTGAGAAAAAAGAGTTTCCTGTGTATGTAATCCACTAGCTTTTTAGAGGACTTCTAGCTCATTTGCTTGTAAATGGGGATGGAGTTTTAGATCCTACCTCTTTGGAATGGTGGCAGTCGACAATTCTCTTGATATTACCTCTTGAACCCCTCTCTGTCTATACTGTAGACTGTGTCTTTGTATCCTGTAGAATTCTTCTTTAGATTGTTCTTGTCGGAATTCTCTTGCAGAATGATGGATCCTTGCTTCTAGTGGGTGGCCAGAGTTATGAGAGCTACTTCAGTGAGGGAGTTTCAAGGAGATGGAATGCATGAATGCATGCAAAAGATGTTTTGTTTCCTTTTATACCACCTCAACATTCCCACTCCTTGTAATCAGTTCCCACAATTGTTAAATCCATAGTTAACCACTTCTTGTCCTACTCCTCCTCTGTTCTTTGAGTTGACTGCAACCTTGTGTGAGAGCACACCTGAACACCTTTTCACTTACAAACCAACTACCTCTTAAACTTTATAACTTTTGATCAAATGATGCATATGAGTGAGTGAGTGGGATACTTACCTATGGTCTTGATGCCATGTTGTAGTTGTCAAAGATCAGAGGTGTTGAATTGTCTATTTGTTGCATGGTCATTCTTGTTCCTCCTCTACTATCTTCTGATGGTTTCATGGATTTTGGAGGTGTTTGTGACAGGAGATCTGATGCTGCTGCTATTGTGTAGCTCCTAGATTACAACTTGGCATTGTTTGTTGCTCCCTTATAATTTCTTGACCATGTCGTTGGTTGGTGTTGTAAGGATGCTATAATGAATGGACAAAGGGAGTAGAAGTGTGTGTGGATGCAGGGATGATGGTAATGGATGAGGTGAGGGGTTAGATCATGTCTAGAATGAATTTTAGGGACCTAATTAATCTACTATTCAAGGGATCCTGTAGAAAACACGATCTTCACCTGAATTGAAGCAATGAAGTGAGAAACAATGGAATTGATGGAGGGATGCATGGTAAGGATTGGAGGAGACGAATATATGTGAGGCAGGGTTCCCTTTGGATCTTCTCTTTGCTCCTTGATTGTCTTTCTAACCCACCTGAAAATAACAATTGTCTTTTTTTCTTTTTTCTTATATATATATATATAACACATAGGTTGCCTCAAATAGGTTTTCACCCTAGATATTTGGCCTGGGTGCCTCAAGGAAGGTTTTGACCCAGGGAACTTCTTACTATTTTTCATTTTTTCTCATCCTTGGGTTGCCTCACGAGGTTTTCAACCCAAAGATGGGACTCAGGTGCCTCATGGAGGTTTTCACTTGAATCCTTATTCTTTTTTCTATTTTCCAGTGCACTGATGGGGGATGAGTTGTAACTTTCCCCACCATCATCATTGTCTTATTGATATTGTCAATGAAATCTTTTTTTTATAAAGGCCTCTTGTACATTTTTAATCAGTGTCCATTGATAAGCAATGGAATGGCTTCTTCATCTATATTTTTTATTTTCACTGAACCATTATCATGGCATCTTTCTGCCACATAAGGTCCGATCCATCTTGTCCTTAGCTTGCCCTTGAAGTCTTTATACCTAGAATCATATAAAAATACCCAGTCTCCCTCTTGAAATTTCTTCTCCTTGATATGTTTTTCATGCCAAATCTTCCTCTGAAGCTAAACTATCTATGTATGTAGGAGGGCTTGCATTCTAAATTCATCCAAGCCATTCAAACATAACAATCTTTGTTTATGTGCATGATTGAGATCCAAATCTATTTGGGATACCATTCCTAATGTGTTATATTCAAACTCAATGCATAGCAAAGCCTTTTTCCCATAGACCAACTCATAGGTTGTAAATCCAGTGGTGGTCTTCCATGTTGTATTATAGGCCCAAGTGGCCTCAACTAGTCTCTCTACCCAATCCTTCCTGTTGTTGCTCACTAACTTGGCTAATATGTTCTCCAGTGACCTATTGGTCACCTCCACTTACCCATTAGCTTATGGATGATAAGGAGTGGAGGTCCTATGCTAGATTTTGTGATGGCTGAGCAGTTCTTCAATCATGCTAGAGGTAAATTGGCTGCCTTAGTCTGTGACTAGCTCTCTAGAGTACCCAAATTTGTAGAATACATTCTCCCTTAGGAACTCAACCACCTTCTCTTCTGTTGCTACCTTAATTGCCTTGGTTTCAGCCCTCTTAGTCAAATAATTAGTGCACACAATGATGTGTTGCTTTTGCTTTCAAGGAGGGTTGATGGACCCAATGAAGTCCATGCCCCACTTGTCAAATGGCTCGTAAGTCACTTGAGGTTGTTGGGACATTTCATCTCTTGTAGTAGGGTTTCCCATCCTCTGGCACTGATCACACTAATGAATGTACTTTTTCACATCCTGATGAAGAGTAGGCCAATAATAGCCTACTTGAAACACTTAGAATGTTATCCTCTTTGCTGCAAAGGACCTTCACAAGGTCCATCATAATAGGTCAAAAGGATGTCAAAGACTTCCTCTTCCCTTACACCCTCTCAAGATTTGATTTGGGCCAAGTTTGAAAAGATTTCCCCCAATCCAGGTGAAGGGGATGCGCTTCCTGACTATCTTGCACTTTTCTTTGGAGGGCAAGTTTGGTGGAAACTATGTTGATACCAAATAATTTGATATATAAAAAAACCATGGTGAGAGAATTGAAATAGCAAACGAATGCTCATCTGGTAACTGGCCATCCACCATTCCTTTTTCACCTGTAGGCAGATTTGTCCTAGATAGAAAGCCTACAACAAAATTTTCCTTACCAGGCTTATCAACAATAGTGAGATAAAACTGTTGTAATAAAATAAACCATTTGATAATTCTAGCATTTACATCTGGTTTGTTCATTAAACATTTGATTGTAGCATGATCAATATGCACAAATGTTTGATAGCCTGTAATGTAATGCCTAAATTTTTTTAATGAATGCACAACATCCAAGAGTTCCTTTTCGGTCACAATATAATTTAGCTCAGCCTTTGACAGGTTCTTGCTGGTAAAATAGATGGCATAGGGCAATTTATCCTCTTCCTGACCAAAGGTTACTCCTACGGCTTTGTGTGAGGCATCATCATGAATATGAAAAGGGGGGGCCCAGTTTGGGCCTCTGAGAATTGGTGTAGTGGTTAACTTACCCTTTAGAATGTCTAAGGCCTCTTGACAACTTTTTAACCATATAAACTGAGAATATTTCACCAACAACCCAAACAAAGGAGAGGCAAACGTGCTGAAGCCCTTTATGAAACTTTGGTAGTATCCATCTAACCCTATGAAACTCCTGACATCTCTCTGATTTTGTGGAGGTGGGACCCTTTGGATGATTTTTATTTTGTTTGGGTCCACCTACAGTCCTTGCTGAGATATTGAATGACCTAGCACGACCCCTTTAGTCCTTAAGAATTCAAATTTTTCTAGACTCAAAGACAAGTTCATTTCAATGCATTTGTACAATAATTTGCCTAGGTTAGTCAAGAATTCTTGAAAATCATAGCCATAAGGTGTAAAGTCATCCATATATATTTCCACATAATCATGTACTAATTCAGCAAAAATACTCAAGACTACTCTCTGGAAAGTGGAAGGAGCATTGCATAGGCCAAAAGGAAGGACCCTGTTGGAAAAAGTACCCAAAGGACTAGTGAATGTGGTCTTATCCTCGTCTTCTGGGAGATTTGTATTTGGTTGTACCCACTAAATCCATTTAAGGAGGAAAAAAAACTTCTTCCCTGCCAAGCTATCTAGCACTTTGTCAATGAAGGGTAGGAGAAAATGATCCTTCTTTGTGGCTTTGTTCAACTCCCTATAATCAACGTAAATCCTCCACTTAGCATTTTTCTTGGGAAAAACACTAAAAGAGAGACCCACTCATTGTCTGAGATAGGGTAAATGAATCCTTCATTCAGCAATTTTTGCAGTTCTTCTTTGACTATGTCCTTAAGAGCTAGATTCATCCTCCTTTGTGGTTGCCTTACTAGCTTGCAACCTTCTTTGATGTATATGTGGTAAGTACACACTAAGGGGTGTACTCCTTTCATTTACTTGTAATTACAAGCGAAGGCTTCTAGGTTTTCTCTCAACATGTTGCATAACTCTTCCTCTTCAAGAGAAGACAGAGATGGATTAATTTTCAAAGTTTTCTCTGAACCAAATTCTATGGTTTTGAACAGTCTGCAAGTTGCAGAATTATTTTGGTCTTCCTCAATGACCCTTGGAGGTTGAGCTTGAGCATGGTGTTCTTGGTCATCATATTAATGGCAACCCCAAGATCAATTAGAGTGTGTGGGACAATGGTTCTATTGATGTGCACATCTACTACAGGGCTTCCAAGGTCCAAATATTTTGGACATATTACTTGCCCTAGCATTAAGTTAGACAACTGCCTAATGACATTAATGGTAGGGGCATCCATTTTTCTTCTTCTGGATGCTTGAAGCACTTCTCCTTAATCAACTTATTGTAAATGGGAACATCTTTGATTGCATGGAGAAGGGGGATCTTTACACATAGATTTTCAATTCTCCCAGAAGTTCAGTTTCTTTTGGGGTAGGCTAGAGTGATTGGGCTAATCTCTCAGGAAATGGTGGATTTAATTTAAGGTTGCTTCCTCTCTTTCTTCTTCAACCTCCCTATGTGGAGAGGGGGGTTGATTATCACAGAGAATTCTCCCAGATGTCAGATTGATCTCCTGGATTTCTACAACATAAGTTGGGTATGATGTCTCTCCACTGTAGACTTGTTGAGCCTGCCTATTCTTCAGGTTCGGATTTGGTTGGGCAGACATCTGGGGTTGCTTAGGTGGAGCAGAGTGCAGGATTTGTGGTTGGGTAGGTGGTGGAGGCAATAGGGTTGGAACATTATTGAACTGGGGCCTCTACCCCTAGAGTGGGGTATTCTGTTGATGTTATGGATGAACATAATTTAGAAATGACTGGTTGGCTGGCTAGGAATGATACTGAGATGTATAGGACAAAGGAGGGGGTGTAGACAAGGAAGGATGAGCAAGGGGTCCCCAAGAAGGTATAGTTGTTGTTTGGTTGGGGTTGTAATATGCATGGGATGACTTTTGCATACCCTGCTAGTATGGTCTAGGCCCAGGAGGTCTCCTTTGGTTGATGTAGCAAAGCTACTCAGTGACTTATTCAACTCCTTGATATACTAATTTGAGTCTAGGTAAAGAAGGGCACTTGTCTGTGGAGTGGTTTTCTTCAGAGATTGAGAGAATCTTAATACAGTTCAATGGACATTCATTCCTACGATGCCTCCTGGTGCATCTAGGACAAAAGATGGCCAAGGGTCTCTCTGCTTCCTCTTGCTTCCTTTTGATGTTCATGGTGTCCAATTACAAGGCAAGGGTTTGCAGCATATCACTCTTGAAATCTTCCAGCATATTTCCAATTTCACCCTTGATGGATGAGTTGGAGGATGATGTACTGGCCATAGGTTGACTATCCCTACCCTTTTTCTTGGTTTCCGTAGAATGGTTTCTAAAGACAGTCTTAATATCCTCATAGGGTAATTGGTAGATATCTCCTCTTGTTATCACATGTAAGGTATCCAGAAGATCCTCCCTTACTCCTCTAAGAAGGACTAGCTTCAATGACTCAGGGTCAAGTGTGCACCTGACCCTTCTGTAACTAAGCTGGAATTTTTCTTCATAGTCTTATAGGGACTCATCCTGGCCTATCGTCATCCTAAAAATATATTCTTTAGTGTCCTTTTACCTACAATAGTCCCTATATTTCTTGTTAGAAGCATGTTGCATCTGAGCCCAATTTGTGATGCTATCTCTAGGTAAACCCATGAACCAGTGCAATGCTGCATCCTTGAGGGTAGATGGAAATAGTTTTAAATTTTTCTCATCATTTGTATAGTCATAGGTTCAGCATAGAATAGAAAACTCAAATAGGAAAGTTTTAGGGTCCTTTGTGGTCAGGCCATGGAAATGAGGTAGAGAAGAGGGGCTTATATTCTTCATCTTAGTGTCCCCATTAGTCTCCTTAATTGGGAAGGCACCCTCAATTCTCTCTCTATTTCCTCTGTCATTTTGGTTTTCAGCCATTGGCTCAGTAGGAATGGGTTCTTCCTCTTCTTCTTCACTTGTAGGTTCCTAAAATATGTAAGGTTGCTCACCTAAAGGTTCTTCCAATTCACTATCACTGAAGAAGAGAGAAGGTTGACTGTTGGATGCAATGGGGGTATTTAACAAGAATTTTCCTGAATTGCCCCTATTCCTATGAGGCATGAAAGGAAATGTTTTTGGGTTGGTTTTTGTAAGATTTTTTTTTGTTAAGTTGGAAAGTACTCTGCAGAAAGGAAATTGTTGATTGAATTAAAAACCACTAACAAGAAAAACTACTTGCTGAATTGAAATTCTACTTGCAGAATGAAATTGTAGATTGAAGGAAGACTACTAACAGAAAAAGACTACTTTTTGAATTCAAATTCTACTTGCAGGATGAAAAGGAAAGAAGATAATGATAATTGAAAGAAAGGAAGAAACTAGATTACTTTTACGGAAATAAACTAATGGAAGAAAATTGGAGACTAGAAATAGAAGAAAGCAGTAATCACATTCTACTTAGACACCTCCTCAGCAGCGGCGCCAAAAAGTGATGAGCCTAGGTATTGCAACAAGAATGTTGCAACTCCTAGGGCTACCATATTTACTTATCAACCTAGGGTTCGCAAGAACTTGGAGGTGACAGTGCTATATGCACAAGTAGAAGTGAAGCTCTTGCCTATTGCCACTGTTTATCTAGCAAGAGACCCTAAGGGTTCTAAGCCAGACTTCTATAGTGTCAGAAGGAGCTTAATTCTTTTCTGGAACAATCCTATTCTAAGAGAGGGCTACTCTACTACAGTAATGAAGGAAATGGCATGAAATGTTAAACCATACCTTAACCTAATTAACCAATTAAACAGATATGATAAGAAGAATTGCTAAAAAAACACTAACCTAATGTTGTTGTCTAAGTTGCAAAGGTAAAGAGAACTAAACTATACTAAGGTGTAACCAAAGAAACTAAGCTAACTTAGTTTTCAAGCAAAAGACCAATCGAAGGTCGAAATCAACGAAAGGATGATGTAAGGACACACTAGTGCATAAGGACCATTGGATCGATCAACGAACAGAAGATAAACAATTGAGGTCTTGCCATGGATGTTAAGTGGATAGATGGACGAACCCAATGAATGAAATGGATGAATGGCAGAGATCTTATCATGAAGGCTTAAGTGACTAGATGGTTGAATAAGGTAAATGCACAGGATGAATGACTGAGGTCTTATCGTGGAGGTTAAGTCAAGAGATGGACGGATAGGGTAACGAAGCGATGAATGGCTAAGATCTTATTGCACGGATTAAGTCAAGAGATGGACAAGACAATATTAACTGGAGAATGGATGGTGGAGATCATATCGCGGGAAAAGGAAACGTGTAGAAATGATGGAGTGGATTTCTAAGGGAGTAAGTAGTTTCTCGCACGCCCTCAAGGCTATAAGCAGAATTCTAAAATTTCACGCGATTAGCGTTAGTACATGACACGTAGCATGAGAAAACCACTTTTTTCGTGTGCTCTTGGGTGGATAACAGTTCTGCAATAATCCACACGAGATTGCGCGATAGCCATTGGATAAGGCAGGGTTGATCAACAGTGGAGATCGGCTAAGCTAGTTGGCGATTGGGTGACACGATAGCCTTTAGCTCAAGTGAGACAGATTAACGGTGGGGGTTTAAAGCACATAAAGTAAGTCGAAGACTTCATGCAAGCCGGTAGTTGGAGAAAATAATGAACCAGATGGTGATTGTGAAGGTTTGTTGTGGATCGGATGGCGAGGAAGCAATGCATGAGGAATGTGCTGAAGGACGTTTCAAAGGAAAATGATAGAAAAACCAGTGAGGGTGAATAAATAACTGCATCGAACAACAAACTCCATAGCTCATGTGAGAACTAGAAACCTTTGTTTTTGGGGTTGTTGAAGGGTCTCTTCCTCAAGTCATGTTCCCAGAGGGAGGAGATGAGGCCGAGACACCTGCACACAACCTTATTGTGATATTTTCTCCTAGCTAACTTGTAAACTAAAGGAAGGCACAAATGGAAGTAAACTACAGTAAATGCAACTACTGAAGAAAATGAACAAAAAAACCATGAATAATCTACGTTATACTATTGTAATGAAAATGAAGCTACTTAAGAAAACAAAACAGAAAGCCATGTATCTACTTAAGCAAATGAACAAGACCAGAAACCTATGTTAGCATACATATACAGTAAAGAGGAGCTTTGGCTGCTTGGGTTGGGCCATAACCTAAGAGCTTCAGCCCTATGAGTTAACTCAGAGCTGGCTCAAAACGAAACTCATTGTCATTATCAAAACCATTGATTACATAACAAACTGTCACCAGTATTGCAACTCAGAAATAAAGTAGAGTTTTACAATAAGAATATGAATCCTACTAAGGTCCTAAGCCTCTCTATTTATCCATCTCATGTCTCCAACAACTTCCTTCTAATTAGGGAGGCTGGGCTCCCCACTCAAGATAAACTAGTTTTTGTCACTTTCACTTGCTCGGCTATCTTCTAGTCTTCAAAGTGATGGTTGTTTGCACTCCGAGCTGATGGAGGAGTATCTGAATGGAGGGGTAGTAAATGAGGAGGATTTACCTCCTATAATTACTCTCCCTTGTCCCATTCAAGTTTTTACCAAGGTCTTTGTCAAAATTCCTTGCTTTTACCCTTTATTCCTTTATTCCTATATTTTTCCTTTCTTTTATCCTTTATACATGCATTACATGCACATTAGACCACAAAGAAAAATATCCAACTCTAACTCATCTCATAAACAAAATATAATCAAAAGTATGCAATAAGTTGTGAGAATAGTTGGTTTGAGTAAGCTAGCAGGTGAATTAAGGCCAATTAAGGCCCATATAATTACCCAATGATGAGGCTCATCATATTTCCTACTCATTTGTTAAACTTATCCATGTCTGTCTCTTCCAGTTTATAACGATAATCTATATATTTTCTTGCGACGCATGCAAAAATATTTTTTTTAGAATATTGAAATTAAAAAAAACAAATATGTATTCTCTGACTGTATATATTTTTGACCCTAAAACCTGACATTGAAGTGACAGTGCACCTAATTCATCTGCTTCTCAACAAAACTTCTTTACAAGCAATTCTTTTCTTGGCAGCACATACAACAATATTTTTTTTACAGTATTTTAATTGAACAAAATATTTTTTTTACAATGATATTCTCTTTAACCACTCCTCGTATTTATTCCTAAGCGTGGCATATGCATTTTTTTTCATTTTAGAAAAATGTTGAAAAGAAAAAGGTGGTGAAACCCGTAAGCCATCTAATGACTTCACTCTTGATATAGTTGTAAATGTCGAACCCTACCTCTCTTTGTCCACTATATCAACAGTGGCTCATTCCAAAGTCATCCACTATGATTTTTCTATAATAAACACCCACGCCCTTCTTAAAGGCATCTATTTTAGATTCCCTCTAACAACCGACATTATTAGCACAATTCTTGAACAATTTATATCAAATAGAATACTTGTGTACTTCTCAAAAATAACCATAGCAAACACTGGAAGTTTAGGCAGCTTCAAACCAAGCATATAGTATATGTCATCAAAATATCCAATAACACCATTTACCAGCTAAACTTCAATCCACAAATTACATGTCAAAATTACATGCTCTCCACGACATAGCAACACCTCATGTTCAAAAACATCAATTTCATTGTCAACCATTTATGTTCGTCTCATGTGTTGCAACACACCTCGCAATTGGGAAATTCAATGATTTAAGCATCTTCTGATTGTGTAGGCTCACCAAATTATTCATTGCAAACAAGTGATCGGAAGAATCAAACAAACACTTTTCCTCTAGACGCAGACAATTGTGAACACATGACATGAGAAGATCCCAATCATGTAGAGTATGCGCTGCATTTCTGATATTCATTAAAATATTTCAAAAAGACGCTTGTCTAGAATCATCTCCCTCTTTCCTGAAGATTTTATCTAAAGTTACAACAATATTGAAGCTTTCCCACATCAACTTCCCTACTTTTATCTCTACATACAAAGGTTTATCCTTTAAAGGAGGCAGCTACCCCAGGTCACCCACAAGAATCATCGACCTCCCACCAAAAGGAGAGTCCTTGTTTTTAGGAAATCCTTCTCGTAAACATGCATCTATCTATACAAAAAGCCTCAGAAGTATAAAGCTCATCTCATCAGCCAAAACATAATGAATGTGCCTCATTTCTTCTTGAAATGTTTCTAGGTCTTACCTGCTCAGTAGTTTCATATCTTATATGGAAATTGTTAAAGATGGATGTATTATATTTCCATGTAAATTGAAAGTGGCAATGCTAGTGCGTGCAAGCAACAATAGTGGACTTATACCACCAATTGCAGAAGAAAAAACAACATGAAAAATACATTGAATAAGAGAATACTTCCAAGTTCTAGTGGTTCCTCGAATAATCATTTTCAATACATCATTCTTTTGAGCATCAACAAAGTGGTGCAAAACAATCTCAAAAGCATCTCATTGTTTCTCAAAAATAGAGGAATGTGGCACCATTGTATCCTCAATTGAGTCACCATTAACAACACCCGTTGACTGACCATCTTTTATAAAATTGACATCCTATTCCACAATTTCATCTAGCACAATTATTTCCTGCCAATTATAATCAATGTCGCAATCCCTTCTGCCAATATTGTCAAGATTGGAAATCATTACATTGTTCAGAGTAACAATCCGAGAAATAACCTACCACTTTCTAGAATCTCTATAAACATTATATTCATGAACAAGGGGCTTGAAATCCTATTAATTACTCTCATTTGGAAAAGAGCCTCTATCAACATAACATGCACGATACCTTCGACTCTTTCAATTCTCAGTGATAATTTCACTTGAATTTCCTATATCTGAAACAATGTCATGAAATGACCCATATAAAATAAACTCACTCCAACAAAATGTTTCAAATGCCTCTGACCTGTCATTTGGAACAACATAGAAATGTGGCCAGACACGAACAATAGCATGCACATTACGTGGTTTCCATAGCTCCTGCCTCCGCTTTGCATCATATCTCCATGATATCACTATTTCTATCAAACACAAACAAGGAAAATTTTAGGGGCTAATATTCACATGTGGGCTAATTTTCCATGCTTTTTCCAAAAAAAAAAAATCATCAATTTCCATTTTTTCCTAAAAATGATTTGCCAAAATTTTACAATACAAAATTATTTTATCTTTAAAATCGCCAAAATTTTATATAGACTAATAAAAAATCATTGGGAATATAAATATTTCTACAAAAATATCACAAAACATTTTACAATTTGCATATTTGGGAGTAGTAAGTTTTGCCAAGGTTTATAAACTTTAAGATAAACTTCCATCCTTAAAATTTTCCTTGAACACAAATGCTCCAAGAAATGGGGATGATTTTAATCTAGCTGGACAAAATTGTTCTCACATGAAATTTCATCGAACTGTAGCAACAATTTGTGAAAAAAATCATTTCTAACATTCAACGCAAAATATTTGCAATTGCACACAACAATAGGTAACTTTAGCAACATATGGCATCTTTCTTGTGCACCAATGTCTCGTTCAATAAGCATCTTTGCAAGAAACCTTCTATATACAGACAATACAAGAGCATTAGATCCACCTACACTTGCAATCCTTGTCAACATCTCATGATAACTTTTAAACCTTCTTTCTACCTTCAAAGCATATTTTGCAATATATTTCAACAATGTGTGTCAAGAAATAATTGCTTAACAATCAACACTTTCTCTCCACATAGTGAGAAGTGTTGCATTGTGTACATTCAAATGGTCATTATTTTGTGTTCCTTCATATTTCTTCCTCCCTTTCTCATCTATGTACATTGCAGACTCAACACGCACCTCCCATGGATTATTGTAACAACATGAAAGGATAGACCCATTTTTCTGTAAACATGTATCAATACCACATTTTGTGTCTTTTTACTCTATTTACCAAATACTCATAATATTCATTAGGATTGCACAAAGAATCTATGAGGTTTTAAAAAGGCACGGGTCATCATTAACACTTCAAGGAACCATCGAATTAGGACGCTGTATGTCATGTGGATTCCACGTTGTTATGCATTTTTCAAAGTAGAACTTGGCTTCATCAACATCCAAATGATTTATCCAATCTAATGTTTCCATGTTCAGAGCTCTTGGCAGCCACAATAAACTGTGGATGTGTGTTGAGCTCTTGTGTTGCTACTAATAACTGCCAAAAAAAGAAATAACCTATACTTAGGATATAAAAATTGTTATCCTCCACAATGTCCCAAGGCTGAGAAAGGAGATCGACAGAGGTAACCTCAAACCACTTAGGGTTCATCAGCTAGTCCTTCTAAACCAAAGAGGGCTCTCTCTATGAGCTCACAGCCAATGATGACTGGAGTGGGAAAATATGTTAGGCTAGTTATTACAGCACTAGGATTTTGTAGATTTAAGGTTTCCTCGGTCATGAGTCAAAATCAAGGAACTAGGTCAGGTCTCAAGGGTTCAGTTGCAAGAGATATAAAGGAGAATGATAGGGATGCCTTTGTGATATTTTAATAGTTGGTCAATGTAGTGTAGGGTTGAAAACATAATAAAATCAAGATGAGCATGTGAACCATGAATTCATCTATCAAAAGATTAAGTACACAAATATGATTTCCAAATGAAACATAGCTTAATCAATTGAATTATGTTTAATACCTCTTAGGAAAATCATTGAAGAGCATAGATATGGAAAGGAGATGCATTTATCATTCAAATAAGCTATTAACAAAAGAAAAACATTATCACAAACTCATACCACAACAATTCCTATATAATAGTTGCAATTGGCCTTTGATTTCCTGTAAAAGTGAGATGATACACAAGCTACAAGATTCTAACTCTCTAATGTCCAATCCTCAGTCTTACTGAAAACTAGATACAAATAGACCAAAAAACAACTTCCCCACTCTCAGGGGTCGAATCCCTCAGTGTAGGATCTGATCACAAGAATATCTCCAACAAGACCTAATGACTAGGGAGGTTAAGAAACTCTCATCAAAAAAGAAAAATTGATACATTTGACTTTTAACCACCATTAATGATCATGAATCTACATCAAAATGACTCTAACAAGACATATTTACCATCATTTACATCAATTCAACTCAAAATATGAGGAATTACATCATAAAATCCAAGTTTGACTGAAGAAAACTCGAAATTTGGAGTAACAGGCAAAAGCGTAATGCCACCTGCAAACGCACAGTGCCATCAGGCATAAGCGCAACACCAACTTTGAGGAGGTTTTTGAAGGTCTTCCGCTACTCCGAATTCATATCTAATTATACCAATGGAAAGCTTTGGATGCCTACTTGTCATTAGACACCTCAAACAAGAAAAATGGACACTCCAAAAAAAAAAAGAACTAATTCTTCCACAACAGCTCCAAAATCCCAACACCTTGTCCAGTAAGGTGGCAGAAAATAGTTTTTTGATCTATTTTTGGGCATTTTATTCAAACTTGTTTGCTGACAAGTCACTAAAAGTGGATGGTTGGCATGTATAGGTCATTATCTATCCATCCATATAAACTTTTTGACATTTTTAGGTCTGAGGAAAAAGCGCAGTGTGAAGGCACTACACTTTTGGCTGAACTATTCTTCTTGTTTATGTCAAAAGTCACAAAAACTAAAAATTGTTTAAAATTTCTTCAAAATTGCTTCAAGTTTGCTCCGTGAAGCCCTGAAATAAAATGTCAAGCAAGGAGGGATGCCTTAGCTAGCAGGTCAAGTTTATCTTTCTCTTCTTGCTTCCTGAGGGCTTACCTTAACTTCCTTTTTAGCTACTTGATTATGGCTTGGGACACCTTGTTTCTAGTATAGGAGTGCATGGCGATATGCCTCTAAAGTTTAATGGCCCTGTTGGCCCTCTTAAGGAGATTTTCCAAGTGGAAATTGACTCTATCAAGCCATTTTTCCCTATTTTCCTCAAAATCTTCTTCAATTGACTTAACAATGTTTTGTTCCCTCAGTGGAGGGGATGTTTCAGTGATTTTCTCTTCTTTCTTCTTCAAACATATTTTCTTAGGCATTCTAGGCTTGAGCTAAAAACCAATGCCTTCAATCTCTTCCAATGTTCTCATTGTTTTACCTTTGCTGCCATCCTTCTCTAAATATTCTTTAGATTTATCAAGTAAAAGTTGCTTGAATCTGACTTGTTTGTTTTCTTGCTGAAAGAAATAAATAAAAAAAAATTCCTTGGACAACCTACTCTTCAACTCTCTAATATCAACCTCTTTCTCCTGGATGATCTTCTCTAAAGATTTGACCTCCTCATGCACTTCTAAATCTTTCATATCATTGTCAAAATGATTATGTGCTTCTTCATCTAATGGTGTCTCATGCTACTGTGATGATGTAGGCTTGGCCCTTTGAACAATTTATGGACCAAACACAAGCCTTTTCCCTCTTGTGTAGGTCTTGATCACTTCTTCCCTAGGATTTTTATGACAGTTCTGCTTTTGGAATCCACCTCTTGTTGTGTTGAATAAGACAACGGAGTAGAGTGACTACTTGACGGAGCTGGAGAAGCCAATGAAGTAGAGTGACTACTTGACTAATCTGGATAAGGCAATAAAGATGTTGAATAGATGAATCCATCCAAAGACAAATTTATTTGTGCCAGCTGATGGAAAACTAGGATCTTCACCAAGCCATGATGAAACTAGCTAGCATGATGATATTCTCCCAACCTATGCACCTTCTCTACCATCTTAACCATGCTTCTGTAAAGGTAATGAGACAGGTTGAGAACTTTTACACTAGTGAAATGCATCAAAAGCCTCACATGGTACTGATAAAATCTTGAGAATCTACCCTCACATGTAAAATACTTCATGATCATTTTCATGAGAGGGGTACACTTGTCTAGCAGATGTCTGAAAGGGAAGATGTGCTTTGGAGTAGTTTTATATGGAGGTTTCAAATACATCTTGTAATTCTCAAGGTTGAGGTCTCCCTTCTTGAACTAAATTTATCTAGCATTCGGGATCCCTGTATTTGTAGCAATTGTCTCTATTGAAAGATTGCACACCACTCCATAAATAGCCACCTTATCTCTCCTCAAACTAGTGGCAAAAGTGCAGGTGAGTTTGTCATTAAAACCAAGTTCTTCAATCCTTTGGAAGAAGGCAAGGCATCCAACACCCTGGACAGATTTCTTGAGGAAAGGAGAAGACATGATGTCATGTGCTGAAGTTGGACCATACCTATTGATCAAACCTCCCTTATGCCACCTCTTGTCAGTAGTCTCAAAATCCATAGCAAACCCTAGCTCAATGAGAAGGGAAATCAGGGTTTGGTGTAAGGAAAAATAGGGTATTTAGGAAGTTTTTGAAATGCTATGAAATGGGAGGGTTAAGGGGTCTATAAATTATTGGGAAAATTTGGGGAGATAGGGAGATGTGTTAGGGAGTAAAGAAAAGTTGAATTTCAAGGAAAGGATGAGGGGAAGGGTTCCAAAAAGGAGAAAAATAGTGCTAGCCTAGGGATGTAGGGTCCAAGTTAGGATTTTTGGAAAAGGGGAGTAGATGAGGGATAGGGGTATGGGAATGTGTCAATGGGTATATATGGGAAATTTAGGAAATGATTGAGCTATTTTTAGAGGGTTCTTCTCAATATGGCAACCATAGAGACCATGAAAACAAGGAAACCCTAGGAGAGGGAAAACTGACTTTCAAGCGCAAACTAAAGTAGAGATGATCCACTTACTTGTAAATGATAGCTTAAGCCCTATTTGTTGATGTAGAATCGATTGAAATGGATTTTTAATGTCCTTGAGGAAAGCACAAATATGGGATAAGCACAAAAAAAGTGCAACACTAGACAAATGAGGCACTTTGGTGGCAAGATAATGCTTCTTTGAGGGTGCCAGAGCTCCTTGAGGATAGAGAGAGGTCTCTTGGAAGTAAAATGAGAAAATGAGAGTTTCTTTGTTCTTTTATTGCTTTGAAAAATTGATTTTCTCTAAGGGTGGTGTAGTGGGCCCACTATGTACTTTGACATTTGCTTTTGAAAATGCAGCTTTAGAACTTTATGAATCATAATACATCATACTGAAAATTTAAAACACTTTTTGAAAGATTTATTGAAACTTTTTCCATCACTACTCCTTGAAATGATGACTTTGATGGTGAAATGACTGATTTCTTTTTTATTTTGACCCGATGAGGTTATGATGACTTGACCTAGAAAGAATGAGCAGAATGGTGACCATAATGACTATGACACCCTTACAACAAGGAATGACTTGACCATGATGATGTCCATTGACCATGAAGGTGAAAGGAGTAGTGATGAGCTACCTAACCAAACCAGTGACGCATCCCCTGATGATGGACTCACTTGGCAGTCCGAAACATTGGGTTCAAAAAACTCTATAATAGGTCATTCCTCCTCTATCTAAAACTATCCTCACCTATATGGATTCATTATTGAACAAGACCAAAATTTTATTGAAAACCTATTTGAAACCTTAAAAATTTGCAGTGGGACCTTATCAAAAACTTTGTAGGAGCATATTTAATCACTGGTGACTGACAGGACTAGCAGACACCAACAAAAATGAACCAAAACAACAGAGTCATCATTCTAAGCCCATAGACAATACGTCAAAAGAAATAACCATGAACCTATACTAAAAGTCTTTAGCTCCTATATACTTCTCAAGAATCACTACACAAAATATATTAAATCTTTGGTGCATGTACATAGAAACTATATGCCACCAAACACCTTCTCTTCTTTTCAGCTATTAAAATGTTCAAAATTTCATGTTAAACATACAAAAAAATAACATTTCTGCAAAAATATATATTTCAAAAATATAAAATATTTTCGCTGCATGTTGACCACGTTGCATGTTCGGTTTGTTCTCCCCTCCAACTAATTCCTATTGAACATCATCTCGCCTTCCAACTACCCCACCGATTTCACCTTCGACTACCAACACGTTGCACCACCTTCTACATTGGGATCTACCTCGCAACTTTATCCAACTCCTCTACATTTCCGTCTCACCTTCTGACTACCACATTGAGTCTAGCTTCGACTACATTTCAAATATTATTTCTCTATTTCTTCCACAATGCCTATCACTTTCCTTTACATTCTTTCAATTTCTTTTATTTCAATTAAACCTTCCTCGTTCTCCCTTCCTCCCACCTCACCTCCATGCACATATAGTGTTGCTCATCCACAACCTCTAAAACAAAATTCTCCTGCTCGTTAATCCTTTTTTCCTCTTTTCAAACGACATCACATATCAAAGAAACATGAATCTTATACTATCTTTAAAAAACAAACAATGTCGTCTCTTACTCTGTACCTATCAAACAACACCAATTTTCAATCAGAAGACATTGCAAATTCGACAAGCTCACCGATGCCTTTCTTACATCCACTCATTGTAACAAAAAAACTTGAATCATTTCCATGACAATTCACACTTATACGAATTTCAAGACTCCTTTTACGTTATCAGTATAATGACTCAGGACAACCGAAAAGAAAAAAATTTAGAACTATGACCATAACATGCACTCGATTATGTAACAACTTGCCTATTTCTATGTTTGTAGGTAGTCCCCTCCTCTTTCCATGTCTGCACACAGTCCCTCCGGTTCAATTAGAAATCTGATCAATCCCAACCGAATAATACTATTCTAGTCCAACAATACACAAGAAAACTTACCTAAGCAACAACATAAATTGTTCTTCTCTTCCATCTTTGAAACATAGATCCCATCTTTGATACTGAAACATTCCATTCATAACAAGCAGTTTCCATGATCAATTCACTGCTGCCATAGTGCAATTCCATCGATGCAATATATATATATATTTTTTTCATTCTAATTGTTCAATGGCCGAGATCATCTGTTGGCATTTTCCTCTTGACATGCCATGCTCGCCACCACACCCACCCTTCCCTCTCAGGTGACCCTCCAATTCATTGCAACCAAGTCTCGATGCCTCTTCGACCTCCCTCTCATCCCAACCATCCATCGAGATCTTAGACGAACAATTTTCCACCAACACTCGATCCTAGCCATTGAAAAGTAAAAAAAATGATTTTCCATCGATGGACTTCCACCATGAGTTGAAATATATACGTATATCGGAGAATTATTTCATATATTTTTTTTTTTCTTATATATATCTTATCTAGATATATAACCATATATATATATATATATATATATATATATATATATATATATATATATATATATATATAAGACATTGGAGTTAAATTGCCAAAAATTTGTATTTCATACATGATAAGAAAAGGAATTTTGAGAAGAAACCATGGTGCATAGATGTCTCACTAATTTTTTTTTGTATATTATTCACTAAATCACTCAAGTACATAAAGTATATAAAGTGCTTATGAGTTCCAACAATTTCTAAACTAAGAGATTGATTGCTGAGAAAATATCTCAACGACCAAACCAATCAACAAACCAAATCTTACCTATTTACTAATGTAAGAATTATTTCTAAGTTCCTCCTTTAACTGTTACATTATCATATAAATCACAAATTGCAATATAGAGAAAACGTATTATAACAATGTATCTAACCCCTATCTCATTGATCTTCATCAACACTCACATCCACTCTGGAATCTAGAAAACATTGCTCTTTCTTTACCACAACATCTTTGATTCTGTCACTTGATGTACATTTAAAACATAACTGTCTTTTACCATTGTTGATGAAATTTGAAAGATTAAAAATATTGACATCTCGACTTGTCGAGGCTTTAATGATAAAATGGCTCATCATATTTCCTACTCATTTGTTAACCTTATCCATGTCTGTCTCTTCCTGTTTATAACGATAATCTGTATATTTTCTTGCGATGCATGCAAAAATATTTTTTTTTAGAATATTGAAATTAAAAAAAAACAAATATGAATTGTTTGAATGTATATATTTTTGACCCTAAAACCTAACATTGAAGTGAAAATGCACCTAATTCACTTGCTTCTCAACAAAACTTCTTTACGAGCAATTATTTTCTTGGCAGCACATGCAAGAATATTTTTTGTATAGTATTTTAATTTAACAAAATATTTGTTTTACAATGATATTCTCTTTAACTGCTCCTCGTATTTATTCCTAAACGTGGCATATGCATTGTTTTTCATTTTAGAAAAATGTTGAAAAGAAAAAGGTGGTGAAACTCATAAGCCATCTAATGACTTCACTCTTGATATAGTTGTAAATGTCAAACCTTGCCTCTCTTTGTCCCCTATATCAACAGTGGCTCATTCCAAAGCCGTCCACTACGATTTTTTTATACTAAACACCCATGCCATTCTTAAAGGCATCTGTTTCAGATTCCCTCTAACAACCAGTGTTATTAGCACAATGCTTGGACAATTTATATCAAATAGAATACTTGTGTACTTCTCAAAACTAACCATAGAAAAAACTGGAAGTTTAGGTGGCTTCGAACCAAGCATATAGTAGATATCATCAAAATATCCAAGAACACCATTTACCACCTAAGCTTCAACCCACAAATTACATGTCAACATTACATGCTCTCCACGACATAGCAACACCTCATGCTCTAAAACATCATTGTCACTGTCAACCATTTATGTTCTTCTCATTTTCTTTGCAACACACCTCACAATTGGGCAATTCAACGATTTAAGCATCTTCTGATTGTGCAGGTTCACCAAATTATTCATTGCAAACAAGTGATCCGAAGAATCAAACAAACTCTTTTCCTCTAGACGGAGAAAATCGTGAACACATGACATGAGAAGATCCTATTCATACAGAGTATGCTCTAAAATTTTTATATTCATTAAAATATTTCAAAAAAACACATGTCTAGAATCATCTCCCTCTTTCTTGAATATTTTATCTAAAGTTACAACAATATTGAAGCTTTCCCACAACAATTTCCCTACTTTTATCTCTGCATACAAAGGTTTATCCTTTAAAGGAGGCAGCTACCCTAGGTCACAAACATAAAAAATGTGCCTCAGTTCTTCTTCAAATGTTTCTAGGGCTTACCTGCTCAGTGATTTCATATCTTATATGGAAATTTTTAAAGATAAATGTAATATCCTTCCTTGTAAATTGAAAGTGGCGATGCTAGTGCATGCAAGCAAAAATAGTGGACTTATACCGCCCATTGTAGAAGAAAAAAGAGCATGAAAAATACATTGAATAAGAGAATACTTCCAAGTTCTAGTGGTTCCCCAAATAATCATTTTCAACACGTCATTCATTTCAGCATCAACAAAGTGGTGCAAAACAATCTCAAAAGCATCTCATTGTTCCTCAAACAAAGAGGAATGTGGCACCATTGTATCCTCAATTGAGTCACCATTAACAACACCGGTTGACTGACCATCTTTTATAAAATTGATAGCCTATTCCACAATTTCATCTAGCACAAATATTTTCTCCCAATTATAATCAATATCGCAATCCCTTCTACCAATATTGTCAAGATTGGAAATCGTTACATTATTCAGAGTAACAATCTGGGAAAGAACCTACCATTGTTGAGAATCTCTATCAACATTATATTCATGAACAAGGGGCTTGAAATCCTATTAACTAGCAATTGCAACACATGTTTCAATGGGAACGCCGTAAGGCAAGAGCATGGGAAAGAGAGAAGATGGAAGTCAAAATTGTATGCAATTTTTCCAAATTTAAATTTTTCATAATATAGTTATATCATGGATTATAATTGCAAGATGGATTCATTACTAAAATCATAATTTGTAGAAATAATAGACTATTTTATTGAATGTTTCATCATTTCAATAAAAAGTAGGATGATGACCATGCAAGTGAGAGTTAGGTCAGCACAACTTGCATTTTTCAAATAATTATGTTAATTGAGAATTTTGCCAAAATGGTGTACATAATTATATAAATAAAAAACGCTAAAATGATATCAATTATGAATTCAATTATTTATAGTTATATTTCTTTTTCCTTTCCACAATATAAAATGTGAACAACTAAATATATATTTTACTAGAACACATGATGTACATTAAGTTCTTTCAGTTGCTTTGAGCGAAGTGAAAATCTCTTCATGTAGTTTGGAAAGTCCTTGAATGGAGTCCATACCAATAGAAAAATGTCTCTCCTGAATAGAAACAATTACCAAATACCAATAAAACATTGATTTCAACCTTGACACCATTTAAAAATGCAAACAACCAGCATAAAACATATATTGTAACTTCACAGTTTTAGCAATTTGATGCCTACAAGATCAAAATATGAAAGTAAAAAAAGCCTTGAAGTAAAAGAGAATGAATGAAAGAGAACCAGACATCTGACACCACTTATGGTAATGTGGTGTGACCCTAGGAACAATGTCATGAGAAATATTATGCATTGGTTGTGCATGAGCCTCTTTTAGAAGTTGTGTGTATTCTAGCATGCTCCCAGAGAGTATCTGGTAAGGTCAACCTCTTATCCCTTGGGCTGTATAGACCTTCTGGATTGCATAAGGCCTCCATATCAAGTCTCTGAATATTTTGACAACTATGCTCCCAAACAAAATAAATAAAATGGAAACCAATGCTTCAACACTATTTATGATCGCATCATCCATATTCAAAAACTCACACAACGCTATAGTACTATTACAGGGCTATGTTAGGGTGATTTCCCATAGTTCTCTGCATCAATGAAATTTTCAAAGAAATGAGCCAAGAGACAAAATTTATAGGTGCAATTGGGACCTGAAAATGCAATGAAACTGCACTCAACTCTAAAGTGCAACGATCAGAACCCATAGTTTGTATTTCATCAAACCATAAATGGTATCTTCAATAAATATTTACATTTCTCCCATAATTATCATTTCGTGACTTTCTTCTTACTTTTGATTTTTATTTAAAAAATTATTATTGGGTTTAAGTGTGGTCAACCCTAATTATTAAACACACGATATGTGGTAATTTAATGATTCACTTCCAATCTTTATATCTATACCTTAAGATAATAAGATATCAGTTCAATTATGAAGGTGATTCCAAACAATATACGTTGTAATATGGCAATGTGCCCATTTTAGGTCGGCAAGCTTTGGCATTATCCATTTTCCTTCACACACTGGGGATTTGAATGTACGGACAACCTATGCAATCTACACCATTTGTCTATTAATTACATGTTGAAGGAAATAATCCATGCCATTATCTGTCAATTACATGCATGGACAAGATGATCTATAGCTAAAAAGACAATCCACTTATAATAAATAGGTCTAAAAAAAAAAAATTCTTATCAAAATGATTTGAAAATACTCTTTGATGTATAAAGTCTTTGCCACTCTCCCCATAACATGTTTTTTTTCCATTCTCCTTTTCTGCGAGTATATAGAAAATTCATGTGGATGGTCATTCCTGTGGATACCGAGAAAGTGCCTGTGGATGACGAGAAAATGGGTTGCATTTTGTGTCTTTTCTCCTTTACAAAATCATGCACTAACAAAAGAAGGAATCTAGTCTATCATAGGAAACTTTCTAAATCTCTAAACTGTACAACTGAACCAACTTACATCGATCTCACCCCTTAACCAAAAGGAGGATGCCCAAGCAAATTATTTTACGTCTAGTGGATCACATGAAGGAAACAAATGGGACAGAAAACTAATTTACAAATTAGGTAGTCGTTGTGAATAAAAATATTTAAATTTTTCTTTGATTAATTGAATAACTTAGTTTTTAACCAAAAGGAGGATGCCCAAGCAACTTCTTTTACATCTATTGGATCACGTGAAGGAGACAAATGGGATAGAAAAATAATTTACAAATTAGACAGCCATTCATTGTGGATAAACATATTAATTTTTTCTTTGATTAATTGAATAACTTAGTTTTTTATTAAACCAATTAATTAATTAATTTCTTTTTTCATTTTAAAATCATATAATAGTATGTGGTGCTACTCTGCAGAGTTTGAAATCAATATGTGATTATTCTTATCAAACAGCTGAATGCATACAAACTACAAAACTCCTGAAATAGTAAATATATGCCCTTTAAATAATCTAAAATGCATATTTTAAAGTTGCCCTGCAAGGGAACGAATACAGACCATGTTCACAACATGCTAAAAACAAAACTATTTAAAAAAACCATGTGCCAACCTTGAGGTGTGCAAAGACATGGAATTACAACAAAGTACGGGAAATATCAAGATAACATACAAGTAAAAGTAAATCTAAAGCAAGATATTTACACTTGACAAAAAACAAAAAAATTGATACATGAAAACACAAAGGCTAAAATATGACCATAAAAATTTGTTACACGAAAACATAAAGGCTAAAATATGACCACAGACTTGAATTAAGACTCAAAGCCACATATAAACTTCCTCTGTTTCATCCTAGTTGTATTTGACAAGGCAAGGAAAACAAAAGTAAAAGATCAACTCTTGAAGTTGCAATGAACAAAATGGGAGAGAAGACACAAGTTTTTCAAAAATGAGCAGAAAAATATGATAATAGTCTTATGTATATAAAAAACTTTTTGAAATTAATTTAAGGGCAAACGAAGACAATAACTTAAACCATTAGATTTGAGAGGGCCAAGAGTAAGCATTCTACTATATCATAATTATGTAGGGTTGATTAAGCATTCTACTATAGCAGAATTATGCAGGGTTGATTAAATTATGAAATAAATACTACTATAGAATGTGTACACATGTTTTGATATCTACTATAGAATGTATACACAAAGGTTGGATATGTCTTACCTTCACTCCAGACACAGTGATAGAAACTCCCGAGTTGCTTCCTGAACCAAACAAACTATCCTCTTCATTCACAAACATCCGCTCGTCAAGTTCCCCTCTATCATATATTGCATCTTCATAATATTTTTCTAGGATTTGAATGCTTGATACAAGTGAACTCTCTTCCATGAGACCCTCAAAACAAGAGAATGCTTTTGAAAGATTGAACCCAGGTTATATTTCATTTATCTCTGAATAGGAATTCTATGACATGATGAAAAATAAAGTAGGGAATAAATCACAACCTGTGTCAATATCCTTTAACTCTTCTACTTGGCAATCTGATGTTGGACGTGGGGTTTTATTCAAAATTTCAACAATTAAGTTATTGGACGCTTTAATCATTTCTAGCAAGTCAACTTCTGACACATGAAAGATATTGCTTAGAGAAGATATAAGATCAACTCCCTTGTCGCGTTTCCTAATTGAATTAAAGAATATGTTAGTAATTGGATTGCCAAAGACCATCCAAACAATCCAAAAAATAAATAAATAAAAAGATGATCAAACTGTTGGAAATAATACTGAGAGGGGGGGG
>APFE031226792.1:8398-18720 GCA_000404065.3 Pinus taeda
TATTGATTGCTAATGTTTGTGATGTCACTTGTGGGAATTTAACTTAGAACTAACACTTACAATAGTATACAAGTAGATTTGATTTGTTGATTGGATTGGGTTGTTGAGATATTTTCTCAACAAATAGTCTCCTAGCTTAGAATCTATTAGATCTCATATGCACTATATTAGTGTTATGTATATTAATGTGAAATGTAATAGAAAAAGAATTTTTATGTGTGTGTGAGCAATTATGATTCCTTTTATTGTTACATAATTTTTTTTTTTCAAAATTGGTATTTGTTTCTTGTGTTGGTCTGAAAGAGGTGTTGTGGAGAATATTGTAAGGACAATGTTTTAGGCTCTATGAAAAAAATTTGCAACTATTGTCAAACAAAATTTTATACCCAAGGTTCTGGATTAATCTGTACATTCACCTTCTTTTATCAATTTTGGGCATCATATCCTTTTTGATATTAATTTGTTAGTGCACTAAGTTAGGTCCCGAGGTTCCCGATTGATTTTTTTGTGAAATATCCTAATTACAAATTCATTCTTCCTAATTAGTTCGACACAATTTCGATGGTCTGATTGTCTACCTCAATCAGCTAAGAATGTTGTACTTAGCCTATGAAATGGAGGCTAAGATAAGGAGACACAAACACATTACTTGGTGCTTTCATCACTATGGAATGCTTTCTTGGATTTTGGAAAGGGAACATCCAATCATGTGAATTCCATTGCTGACTTAGCTCATGGTGTCTTTGAATTCTACCATTACAAAACCTACTAGTGGGAAAGAAATTGGTCAAGTCAATGAAATTGTACCACGTGTTGACGTTGACAAGCATGGTCATGTAGTTGTTGTTTCTTGTGCCCACAAGAGAATTTCCAAAGATGAATATGGAGAGAGAGGCACAAGAAAAAATGTTTGAATGTGTCATCATCACCACATCAATAAAAAAATTAGCTGGAAAATGTGCTTGATTTAGCCACTATGTTTCTGTAATGGAATTGAATCTTTGAATATTATTTTTTTGGATCTTGAATCTAAACCTCTTCTTCTTTGGAAACATCAACTTCATTTGGTTGGGTTCCATGGATGATAACTGGATCAAACATATTTGCATCAAATATTACCACTTTACTTAATTGTGTATACATTCGATACCACAAATGGTGTGTACCCTTGCAGGTAATTACAAAGAAGTCAAATTGGAATTAAGTGAAAGTATATATTGATTTCATTATGTCCCCATTCTCAATGTTTGGCCCTAAGGTTGGAAACGATCCCATGATATCACTATGTGAGATTTGTTTGACTAACTTGATAATTAGAATCCATAATTCCCTCTTGGTATGTGCACATTTCCCATACCATTCTGAGTTATGATGATTAATTTCACTTCCTCAGATGTAATAAAAAGATTTTTGTTCTGTATTTATCAATTATTCCTCTAAAAAATCTATTAATCATTCCTTAAAATATGTCAAGCCATGCTATGACTTTTTTTATTGTTATGATTTTCCCATTTTCAATAATGAGTGTAAATATGTAGTAGCAAAAAACCACAATTGGTTTTGTTATTTGTTATTATTTTGGTAATATCCATTTGTGTCAAATGGAAAAGGTGCATAACCAATTAATGAATAGAGTGGCACAGTTTAAGTTAGTAGTGCTCGACATGATGGACTGCCTGAGCGGGACAACATATTTTTCAAAAGTTGATTTAAAGAGTTGGTATCATTAGATTCGAATCCGAGAAGGGGATGAGTGCAAGACAAACTTTAAAACTAATGAAGGACTGTATGAGTGGCCGGTAATGCCATTCAGACTGAGCAATGCACCCAGTACCTTTATGCGATTAATGAATGCAATGCTGAAAGAATTCATTGGGAAGTTTGTAATAGTGTAATTGGCTGATATATTAACTTTCTGCAAGACAAGGGAGGAGCACTTTCGACATGTTTGCAAAGTGCTGGAAAAATTGCGGGAGAATAAGCTGCTGATAAATCTGAAAAAATATACTTTTATGCAAAAAGAATTGGTTTATCTGGGTTTTTTCATTGCAGAAAACAAGTTGAAGATGGACCCAAAGAAGATTGTAGCAATTGTAAGCTATCCATCCCTAGAAAGTCTGTTTGAGGTACATATTTTTCATGGGTTGGCAAGTTTCTATTGTAAATTTATAAGAAATTTTCGTGAAATCTGTGCACCTATGTTGGACACTATAAAGAAGGTGAGTCAACCTTTTCATTGGACCAAGGTAGCAGAGAAGAGTTTAAGTTACTGAAGAAGAAGATCATAGAGAGACCGATCCAGAGATTTCTTTATTTTGAAAAGCTTTTTCATGTTCGTTGTGATGCAAGAGGTATGGCCATTGGAGTTGTAATTATCCAAGAGGACAAACCTATTGCATTTTTCAGCGAGAAGTTGAATGAGAGAAGGTAGAAGTATTCATCATATGACAAAGAATTATATGTTGTCATCCAGGCATTGAAGCACTAGAGACACTATTTGCTGGGGAATGAGTTTTTTTTCTTCTCAAATAATTCTGCACTGCAATATGTGAAGGAACTGCATAAGCTGAATCACAAGCATGAAAAGTGGGTAGAATATTTGCAGAGTTTCACCTTTGTGTTGAAACACATCAGCGGGAAGGCCAACAAGGTGATGGATGCGTTGAGCAAAAGAGCCTTACTCTTGCAGGAATGTATGATACAAGTGTTGGGCTCTGAGCACTTGAAAGACTTGTATATGACTGACATAGATTTCAAGAAGGCTTATGAAGCATGTCAGAATCCTTTGGTGAGAAATAATAGTCTGTGGTTAGACTATAATTTGCAGGAGAAGCTGTTGTTTAGAGGAGGACAGTTATGCATCCCCGATTGCTCAATGAGAGAGAATATCATTCGAGAAAAACACAGTGGAGGTCTAGCTAGATATTTCAACATAGACAAAACATTAGAATAGCTTAACCATTTTTATTATTGGCCAAGAATGGGAATGGATGTGTAGAGATTTATGACCAGATGTAAAGTGTGCCAGTTGGCAAAAGGACACAGTCAAAATACGGGACTTTACACGCCATTGTCCATTCCAAGTAGACCATGGAACTTAGTCAGCTTGGAGTTTGTCTTGGGTCTACTAAGGACACAACAGTGTTATCATTCGATGATGGTAGTAGTGGACCGGTTTTCGAAGATGGCACATTTCATCCCTTGCAGAAAACCAGTGATTCCAATCACGTGGCCCACTTGTTCTTTACAAACATCGTGAGGCTACACAGCCTACTTAAGTCCATTCTCTCTAATAGGGACATGTAGTTTACAAGACACATCTGGCATACCTTGTGGAATAATATGGACATTTAGTTGAGTTACAACTCTTCTTATCACCCACAAACCGATGGGAAAATACAGGTGGTAAATAGGAGTCTAGGGAACCTGCTACGAAGATTGATTGGTGAAAATTCGTGAATGTCAGATTGAATACTTGCCCAGGTGGAGTTCACTTATAACGACTCACCTAATCATAGCATGGCTTATAGTCCTTTCCAAATTTTGTATGGCATGTATCCTCACAGAGTGCACGAGTTATGAGATCTAGGACAGTGGGACAGATGAAGTGTTGATGGGGAAGAATTTTCTAAATCGATGAGTGATTTACATGAGAAGGTGAAAATTATGTTATAGGATAGCAGTAAAAAATATAATCACCGAGCAAATTTGAAGTGGAGAGACGTACAATTTAATGTGGGGGATGAAGTCCTCACACATCTGCACAAGGAACATTTCCCTATAGGTGCATACAATAAGCTGAAGAACAAAAAGATAGGTCCCTACAAAATTTTATGGAAATTTTTAGCCAATGCTTATGAAATATAGTTGCCACAAGGAATAAGCATCTCGCCCATCTTTAATGTGGCAGACCTATTTCGATACACTATTGGTTCAGAGGAAGATAATGTGGCCAAGTCTACTAAGTGGAAAGAGTATTTGCAATATCTAGTCAAGTCGAAGAACCATCCTATTGAGGACAGTTCGTGGTGTAACGCTAGACAGATAGAGCAGGCAGGTTATTGAGTCGAGAAGCTCATGGACCAGAGTCATGAATTTTTCTTGCCCCGGGAGCCTAATGTAGGAGCATCCAGCTAAGGGTGCCATGACCGAGTGTTAGTCTTAGTTGAGGAGGAGAGTTTCATCAGTATTTGAATTTCATTTGTGTTTGCTAATTAAGAATAGTATTAGGAACCAGTTTTATGTCATTGTCCATTAATAGGTAGTTAGGGACAGTACATTCAGGTAGAAGTGGTTACAACCACATGGTTGTTAGGTATTTTATTTTTAGTTTATTTTATAGTTAATTACTATTGAAAAAAACAAAATAACAGAAAGGAAAATATTATATTTGTATTCTACAACACTAAGGAGTTAAAACAACAAGATAAGTTATCAACTACATAACTAAAGAAGCAAATGCCAACTATTTTCTTAATTATATTGTAAGATTATAAAACAAATTTACACAACATGGACGAAGTTCGACAATTCTGAGTAAAGAAGAATAATACAAGAAAGAGATATTTTCTTTTCATTTTCCTGAATCCATCTGCCTAGCTATTATGTCCTTCTTATCTAATTATTTCCATATGTAATAAAAAGACAGTTAAGGAATCTGTCAAAAAATCCTTCCATGTTGAATAGAGGCAAATTCCTAAAATAAAATTATAAGCGGAAGCATAGCTATGAGACAAACATAGATAATAACAACAAAGACCGAGCATGTAGTTCCTTTGCATATTAAGAAGCTACACAGGCACCAGTTTACACTACAACAAGCCATTCACGAAAAAATACAGTCAAAGAAGAATTCGAGCAAGAGGTAACCTTGTGCATATCAACACAAAAATTTTTCATTGATATTTCAAAGTAACCACAATAGCAAACATTGTATTCCAATTACACAATTACAGGTCCAAAGTCCAGTGGCCCTAGAGGTGAGAAAACCCTCCTTTGGGATGAGAGTAGCGAGAATAGTGTTAGGGTTTTAACCCTTAAAACAAAAATTCATTACAGTTCATGGTAGAACCAACAACATTTAGTCAACTGAACCAAAAAACTAAATTGCCAACAACCGAATGGCATTTCCACTGGAACCTAGGTCGACTACAAGGAAAAACAACCAGAGAAACCTTGGACCAAATAGTTATACCAAGGAAATACCCTACGAGTTCCATTCGAGGAGGAGCCAAGGAATACTCCATCTAGAGACCAATAACCTCTAATACAATAGCATGTTAGAACCATTGATTGAAAACAAACCGAAAGAGATAGTAAAGATTGATAATAAGGGAAGAGAACATCGGAACCACTTATCCACTCGACAGAAATGCTGGATGAGGAGACACATAACTAACCATGGCCATTGCAAAACAAAATCCTGCTCACAAGGAGCTGAGATTATTAGTGCACAGAAAAACTGAGAGTGTAACATTCATCATGGAGTGAAATCTTACCTTGCTAGAATGATTGAACATAGAATGGAAGGGTCTTATTGAGGCCATGACCTGAGCATGAATGCATGCATAAAAAATCAACGGATGATACAACTATAAAAGTAGCAAAGGAACCATAAGCAAGCTCAAAAGACCGAGCGAGCAACGAAGATGAGACAGTGAGCACTGAGCCACCAAAGGAGTAGAGAACCTCACAACAGTTCAACCATAGAATAATAGAGCCAAGCCAGCAAGAGCATAAACCAAGAGAAATGTTGGAGCATAGTTACCTCTTACCAATATAGGAGCCACAATCGGTGCAAGAAGAACATCATTACACAACAGTGGCAGTCACCTACAAAACCACAAAGCTCACAACCCAAACAAAGCATAGCGAAAATGACCGGGAGTAGCCAATAGCCTAGGGTTTAGCCAAACGCGGGAAGGAAGCCTGAGGCTAGGAAAACTATCCTCTCGACATACACACTCATTAAAACAAACATTCAATGGCTAATAAAAAATATCAAAGTTAACCTCTGTTTTATGCATTAATCATATTAAATCATTATTAATCAACAATTATTGGGTTGATTAAATCACACGGCATGGGCTGGTCCCATCAGAAACAAATATTTGAAGCCTTATAAAATTTTATGAGAGCAACCAAGAAAAAATTTAAAAGAAGGATGTTGGATTGTAGCAAGATTTAGCAAAGAGAACAATAACAAAGGGAGATTTCGTTATAATGTTAGAACCAGAAAATAGGAAAACTTAATAACAACTACCCAAGAAGAATTGATGATCAACTTATTGCAATCCAATAGTTTGTACAATAATTGGTCGACTAGAGTGAGCAAATAACCACTCATGTAAATAAATTTCAAGATAAACTAATAGTTCAAGGGAATGAAACTATATCTAGTATAATTCAACAGGCTCATGAAGAATTTTCCCAAGAAAAGGAAGAGTTAGAACAAACTTTATATCATAGAGCCCAATATTTTTAATATTTTCCTAATATATTTATCATCAGCATGAAATCAAATATAAACTCAATAATTTCTAACTTGAGAATTGTTCTCCTGACAAGTAACTCAACCTCAAGAAAAGTCTACCCATGAGAATTAGGTTTTAAGAGAAAAATATTAATCCCAACTACAACAGGTAGAGAGAGAGTGGTTTAGAGAAGGGAAGAGAGTAAAAGTAGAATGTACCAATTTGATTGTTTATTTCCATGGAATTGTTAATAAAGTGTAACAATTAGAACATAAATTACTAGTTTATAAACAACTTTCATGGGACATATCACTCGCCGAGAAGGTAAAATATTTGAAATATTTAAAATAATTTGATGCCCATGAAAGTATATTTGTAGGAAAATGGTCTATGGTTGATCAACATATTCAAGTGATTGCACCAACTACTTATCAACCAACATTCGATATGACTTCAATACCAACACTAGCAATATCACAATCATCTCAATCATCTTTCTCACAACATAAATTCAATTTCTTTGAGCCAAGTTTTTAGGATGTGGTATCTCCTTGGAACAACAACATTGCACTTAGGAAATTGAAGTTGAATGTTCCAACTGGTCGCCTAGTGAAGGGGAAAGAAGAGGAATTCATATTTAAAATATTTCAGATGTAATTCAAGAAGTTCTCATTGCCCATTATACTAGATCTACTTATTAGCCAACCACCCTTATGGACGAACTTTTATTTCACTATAAGCATTTACATTTTTCAATTTATGGTGTATCAATTTTTTTACAATTTTTGTAAGACTCCAAATCTTCCCTTCGTTGTCACGAACAAGGAATTAAGGGTAGGGGAGATGTCGGAGGGGCTAGTTAACTTAGTTGACCATCCCAAACAATTCTGGAATTGATATTATAAACTCGGTCAACTCTCTAGTCGAGTCAATAGTCTAAGTTAGATAGGCTGAATTGGTTTTGACAATTAAATATAAAGTGACACTTTGTTGGTTCTCTACTACATTGTTTGTCTTATATTCCTATGTTCCTTATCTTCATGTGATTTCTTGTTTTCCTTTCTACTACTAACTAATGGTCATTGTCTAGTATATATCATTTTTTGGAATATTTTACTAAAATATAAAATGATGTAAAATATTGGTGGTTCTTTCAATGAATTTTAAAATCTTGTCAAATATTAGTGAATCATTCAGTTAATTATAAAATCTTGTAAATTATTGGTGAATCCCTCATTCAATCATTACATCAAGTTAGTTTTCCTTCTTATGGATTGATTCTCTAATAGAAAAATAGTTATCCAATTACTTCGCTTCAAATAAACAAACATCTTTAGGATATGGTGGTTCATCACCATCTATAAGTTTTTCAACTGCTTGGTGTGTAACTATTATACTAACTATTGTGCTTTCTTCTTCAACCAAAACTCTAATAATTTAAGTATGGGGGATTACGCAGTGCATTCTATTAGATTTTTGGTATTCAACTGCGTTAAGTAAGTCATTCAAACGTATGACCATTTCCATGAGAGGTAGTCGTAACTGACTAATTTCTCATGATTTTGAATAGTTCACTTAGCACTCATTGCATTGGGTGATGAACACAATTTTTTGAAATTACACAAAAAAATTGATGAGATTGACTAAAAGAGAAAATACGTAATGAAAGTTAATTTCATATTTGATAAGAAAATCCATTAACAAAAACTCATATAAAGCCACAATTTTTGAGTTCAAAAATACAACCCACAAAGAAAAATGTTTATTACTTAGTATAACATGTTACAAAATAAGCATCATCAAAGGATTTCAACTTCAAAAATGATAATACACTAAACAGTCTCTCAATCTCCACTAATTACATGTATTGCTCCTTTAGCCTTTCCCTCAAAAGAATAATTTCATTCAAGGAATGCTATTCCCATGACAATAGATCCCCTACAATGAACACATAGGAATCTAGAGCATAGGTCATTTTTCCATACAAATATCCAAGTAGAACATATTTCCCTTTCCTAGTAAATATTTTGAAATAAAATACCAGATAAATAATGGATTGTCTAAAAAGTGAAGAATCATAGGTCATGCAAGAAAGTGAACTAGAAATTAATTTTTTTTCCTTAAACCATTAGGTATATAAAAAAGAAATAATAATTACAAAAAATATGTGGAATACCCAAAGAATAAAGAAAGGCATATATGATTCCTTATATCCTATGTTTCTCAAGTAAACATAAAAAAAGAACATAAGGCCTCTTATTTAACAAACAACATTAACTTTAAGCCAACACTTTTTAAATCAATTATAATTAGATGAAACCAACCATTCCCATAAAAATGGTTCATTGAACAATAAGATAAGAACTATAAGTGTTTAAAATACTAATAAAAGTTAAAAATAAAAAATAAACACAAAAAATTAATCTTGAATAATGCTTCAAAGTTTTGGCCAAGATATTAGATCTAAATGTTAAAGAAGTTTCATGTACTTGAATAACTACATTTGTGCTTAGAGGAAATCTTCCTAAATGTATTACTTATCATTTAATTGTAGGATACTATGTAGGTGAACAGATATGTTCTGAATTCATAAGGCTGTAGCTTTCATTTCCAATAGAGAAGAGAGTGACAATTTAATATTTGAATTTAAGACATGAATCTAAAATTAACCTGCATATCTCCACCACCTCATCCTCCTCCTCCACATCGACCATGTCCTCCTCCTACTCCTCCTAATCCACCTCCTCCTCCTCTCCTTCACCTTCACCTCATCCACCACCTCCATCTGCACCACCTTCTCCTCCTCCACCACCTACACATCCCGCACCAACTCCTCCTCCACCAACTCCACCTCCACCTCCTCCGTCAACTATTTTTTCTCATCCTTTACCTCAAACTCCCCCTCCACCACCTCCTCTTCCCCCACCTCGACCTCCACCTACTCAACATACACCTCAACCACCTCCACAACCTCTACCTCCCCCTCCACCTCCTCTTCTACATCTGTCTCCTCCTCCACCACAACCTTCTACCCCTCCTACACCTCTTACACCTCCACCACCACCTCCTCTACCTCCACCTCCACAACCACCTCCTCTACCTCCCCCTTCACCTAAACCTTCACACTGCTGACTCCACCACCACCACCTCAACCAAATCAACCTCCACCTCCTCCTCCTCCACGTCCACCACCACCTCCTAGACCTCCACCTCTACCTCCACTTTCACACCACTGACTCCACCATGACCATCTCCACCACCTCTAGCTCCACCTCTTCCTCCACCATATCCACTTCCACTACCTCCTCCTCCTCAACCTCCACCTACACTTCCTCCACCACCTCCTCCTCCCTCTCCTCCTCCTCCTCCACCTCCTCCTCCACCTCTTCCTTCACCACCTCCTCCACCTCCTCTTCCTCCACGTTCTACTCCACCTCGTCCACAACCTCTGCCTCATCCTTTTACTCCACCTCATCCTCCCTATCCTCCTCCGCCTCCACCTCCACCTCCACATCCACCTCCTCCTCAACCATCACCACCACCACCTCATCCTCCTCCTCGATCATCTCCTCCTCCAACTCCACCTCCTCCACCACCTCTACCTCCACCCCACAATGTCCTCCTCCTTTACCTCCTCCTCCTTCACCTCCACCTCATCTTCCTCCACCTCCACCTCATCTTCCTCCACCTCCACCTCATCTTCCTCCACCTCCACCACCCCTTCCTCAACCTCTACCTCCACCTCCACCTCTACTTCTACCACAACCCCCTTTGCTACCTCTGCTTCTGCTGCCTCCTCCTCCACCTCCTCCGCCACCACCACCACCACCACTACCTCGTCCCCCTCCT
>APFE031226795.1:0-17190 GCA_000404065.3 Pinus taeda
ACTTTAAAAAAGTTACAAAATGTTTATTAAAATGTTATAAATGTTTTAGATTTTAGTGTTTTAATATGTTACAAAATGCTTTACTCTAGCTTAGCCTAGCCTAGCCTACTCTACTCTACTCTACCGTACTCTACTCTACTCTAGCCTAGCCTAGCCTAGCCTACTCTACTCTACTCTACTCTACTCTACTCTATTCTAGCCTAGCCTAGCCTACCCTAGCCTAGCATATCGTACCCTACCCTACCCTACCCTAGCACTCTAAAATATAAAAGTGTAATTGTATGAAGTAAAAACATAGTTCAAATTCATTTGGAAATAACTAGTTATCTCAATTAAGTAGTTAGAGAAATTAATTTTTATTACATATAAATGAAAAGCCTAAGATATAAATAGAATTTAAAGCCTCAACACTCTTTCAATAATTTTATAAAATTCCCTTTATGTTTATTTATTTATTGTTGAATTTAAATTAAGAATATTTTCTAGGTTTATTTTTTTTTTGAGAAATATTTTTTCCATGAAATATTTTGAAATTAGATAATAAAAAATATAGTAAATCTTTTGGCTCCAAAATTTATAAAAACACAATCATGTACTTAAAATATCAAAACATAAACGGAAAGTCATAAGTTTAAGATTAAAATGCCATTTACTCTTTAGATTCACTCTATATACTTACACACAGAAGCTATTCACAGCGAAAGCTTGCCGTCTACTTTACATTTCCATACATTTCCATTCTCACCAAAGAACATCAAAAAATTATGTACATCAATAGAAATTGCTTTGCATTTATGTATCACTCTCTAGCATGATAAATATGCAGTTTTGATCTCTTCGGATCAGCCCTTGTGTATCACTAGTAAAACTAACAAATAAAGAAACGTTGTAGAACCTATAACATCAAATAAGTTTAATAAAACTAAGTTAAAATAGGCTTCATTATTAGTAATAAATGCATAAAATACTCTCATATAAAAGTAACAAAAAAAATTTATTAAAATTAAATTCGAAGAATATTCTTCTCAAAGAAAATTTTGATTGAAGTGGTCATCATTTAACCTAACATTGCTTTTTCCAATGAGTCTGAAAAGACCAGGAGTCCTCTACTCAAGTGGAGGAATTGCGTTTTTCAATGAAGGGAAACTCTAGTAGCCTAAAAAAGCTAGGAGTGAAGTGGATGAATTGTCCGAATAGCCAAAAGTGATTGGAATTTAGGTAAAAAAATTTCAAAAAATCTTGTAGAAGTAGTGTTTGAATCTAAGAAAAAAAATTTCAAAAATTCTTGTAGAAATAGTGTTTGAATCGTGTTTTTATAGTAGAAATAAATTGAGCACCATCTAAGAAACTTAAAATTTTAAAATTAAACAACTATAACTTAGATTTACAAAAATACTTACCAGATTTTCTTTAACTGGAATTTCCATCACTTTCACGCCATTCCTCTAGCAGGTTAGACTATGGCAAAAGACCACAACAAACAATAGATTACTAATTTTGGTTAGTTTTATACCGTATTTTCTGAACTTCGATTACATTTGAAAAGTCTAGGATTTCAATCAGTCAGCCCCATCGAGTGCCTCATGTCCTTGTCCTCTACGTTCACAAGATCGCGAGTTCAAACCTTGCATGGAGCTCTGAGGTCAAATTCGCAATCACTGTGCGGGAAGAGTTCTATGAGAAGTAGGTCTATGAACTATGCAGTGAAGTTATGAAGGACAAGCTTTACAGATCAGATTAGATGGGAACCCAGAGGCAATGAGCTCATTGCCAATATGCGCATCTTGTTGGGGCCATGAGGCATTTGGCGTATCCTCAAAAAGATGTTGCAATGCTTTGAGCACAGAATGGGAGCAACACAACGTTCACAGAGACGTGAAGGTGAGCAATATGTTGGTGGATGCAGAGCTCAATCAAGGCGAGCAATATGTTGGTCGATGCGGAGCTGAATGGCCGACGCGAGGACTTCAGCCTCGCTCGCCTATACGAGCACAGGAAAAATCCTCAGACAAACAAGCTCTTCAACGCTTCAAGGTGCCTTACATCTGAGCTGAGCGCACCAGAAAGGCAACCACGAACCCCGATGTGTACAGCTATGTTGCTCTGCTTTTGGAAGGAGGCCCATTGAGGCCAATAGGTGATCAGAAGAGCATGATTTTGCAGAAATGGGTTTGGGGATTTGAAGAGGATGGGATCATTTTGGAGGCCGTGGATTAGAGGCTTCCTGTTGAATATGTGGTCAATGAGATGGAAACTGTGTTCAAGTTGGGTAACTTTTAACGACCTACCTCCAAGTTTGAAATAAGGTGACATATGGCCAAGGGCATTCTCTAAAAGAGTGATTTATTTGGCAACACATAGCGTAACTACTAGACGCTAGATCTTTTAAGAAAAAATAAGCTAGAACCAAATTTCAATGACATGTTCATTAACATCTTGAAGGTCTTGCTATCTATGATGTTTGAGTTGCACATCATGATAGGAAGGCTATTGGAATGGTTGGAGGGTGCAAGAGCTGGCTGCTGCACTTTTTTGTTAAACATTAAAATGAATATGTTTTCTTTGTTAGGTTAAAATGAAATTTCTACAACTAAAACAAAAATCATTTTGGACATGTCTACACATGAGAAAATACTCCATGAAATGGACAGAAGATTTGAAGAAAAGGAAGTTGTTCAATGCAGTTTACACAAAGATTGAATAGAAACAAAGATTTTGACAAACAGGGATATAGTTCAACAATAACAAGTTTCTCTTTGGAGTGATATTATTCAACAATAACAAAATTATTTTCGCAAGGATATCATTCAACAATAACAAAAAAATGTTTTTGCAGCGATATCATTCAACAATAAAATATAAAATATTTGTATGGAAGTAAAGAATTAAACCAATTGTTAGCGAGATAATATAATCCTCACTAGAGGACAGTTGTCGTTGCAAAGCAATAATTTCAAGTTGTAGTTGTGTTTGAAACTGGGAAAGATCTAGCATACCGGCCTCAAAATGCAATCATCGTCCCAAGATACTGTGTCCTCCAACAGTACATCCTAAACAAGAATTGATGAATCATCCTCTAAATATAATTGGTGATCTAACAGAGTATCTTAAAATTATAATTGAACGATCACTCTCCAACCGTGACATAGAGTGTTTGGAATCAACTTGAAGGGATCAAATATCTTGCTGTTGTTGGAATCGTCGTGAAGGGATCAATTATCTGGCTATTGGCCTCTTTAAAAATATAAAAATAACGGAACAATCAAATCCTGAATCCTCGTGAAGGGATCAATTATCTAGTTGTTGGCTCTTTAAAAAAAAATAAAGGAACAATCAACTCTTTAAAAGCACTTATCTAGTGGTTGGTCCGTTTAAATATAGAAAAATAAGGGAATGGTCAAATATTGCAGGAAAAAAAAAACCTAAACGGTACAATTTGGAAAAAAAACGGAAGTTTAGCAACAGAATAAAAAAAATCAATAAATTATATGTTCCCTCTCATTATAATATAATATTTAATTATGTCATTATAATAATTATATTTAAAATCATTTAATTAGGTAGCTATAATAATAATATTTAAAATAATTTTATATTTTTATAATATTTAATTGTATTATTAAGATAAGTATAATTTAAATTAGTCATATTTGAAAAGAATTTTATTTTCTTCATTCATATAATTATATAAGATTTATAGTTTTTAATTATGTGATATTTATAGTTGAATTTCTCTTTAGGTTATTTGAAAATTACTTTAATTTTAGTTTATAATAATATTTTAAAAAAATAAATAGTAAATTAATTTTTAATATAATATTTTTATTTATTAATATTTAAATTGAAAATATTTTTATTAATGTAAAATTTTTAAATTTAAAACATAATATATATATTATTTTCTAAATTATTCTAGAAAATATAATCACAAGGTTAAATATACATATTTTTTATAACGAATACTTATTGTTTAAATAATTAAACGTATTTATTAGATGGTGAATTAATAAATTTTATGAATGAAGTATCAAAACATTGAATTGTTTGTTTGATTTTGCTTTATTTTTACTTAGATCTCTGAAGATCTTGTTGGATAGTCTAGCGAGACTTTGGTTCTTGTGGTTGGTTTAGTGGCTTGGACCGTAAGAGTGGGCTTCAATTGAATAGCTTGGTGAATGATGCAAATTAATCACTGGGTTTGTCCTTTTGCACATTATTCTTACAAATTTGGCTCATTTCGAAGTTATTGCTTACCAACTAATTGCAATTCTTATTCGAGTCAATATTCCTCTATCCTTGTGAAGTTTAGTACATATTAATTTTTTGTATCATCTCTTGTTAGTGGAGACTTTAGTCCTCTTCTATGACAATATAGTTAGGTTGATGATAGAAAAGAAGGAAAAAAATTATTTTATATTTTGTTATATATGATTGAAACTTTTAATCTAGTTGGAAGTGGATCTAAAAACAAAGATTTTTTTTATCTTTAATGCATTTCATTTTTTTCCAATGTAAACACGTGTTCTTGGATTTCTCACATTCAAGAAAAAACAACTAGTTATAGGAATTTACCTCAATTTACCTCTTCTTATGAGGTTGTAGGAGTTTACCTCTTATTATGAGGCTTATGTAAGGCTTTGCACAAAAACTAGCATGGAGTTCAAATTTCTTTACAACTAAAGTAGATGTTCCCAATCTCAAGCACAGGATGAGTTCAATCTTTCTGTGTAAAATGTTTTGGAACCCAAATATATACCACTGGGTTTTGATCGTTGTCAAATCAATTTGTGCAAGTATTTAAAGTTACCATATACTTCCTAATGCAGGTGGCCATGAGCTAAGAAAAACAATAGGAAATTCTAGTGGAAGGCTCACTTGTGGTATGCCTTAAGCTTATATGCAATAATGATTTCAAAAGGATCAAATATTGGAAACTCCTTTCATGTTCTCTAGAGTAATTCATTATAATCTTATGTAGGTATGATTGACTTTCAGCTAGCTATCTAAAGCCACAATTTCAGGTTTTCTAGTCAATATGTGTATTTTCAACAGCTATTTGATCATACCACGATAACTACTTCAAGATCAAAATTGTGATATATCATCTTCTAGTCAGCACATGCAAGTATTCTCTCAGATATATCCATAAATGTTTGAAGTAGCATTAAGCGTGTGCCTATGAATGGTCAGCATCCATCAATGACAATAACTGAAATGGATGGTTGAATGGGCTGCCTTTAATTATTCAAAACTCCTTGTTTCTATTGGTAGAAACTAAATATTAAATTTCAAGGAGATGGCAAACTGACTCTAGGTGTTAGAGTGTCCTATTTAGCTTCCCCTTGTAGCTCAACAACTTATCTACTATTTTTTTGAGAGCAAGTGAAAAAACAAGGTGTTAGAGTGTCCCATTGAACTTCCCTCTATAGCTCAACAAGCTTATCTAAGAATTTTTTTGGAAACAAGTAAAATAAACTTACCTTGGCAATTCCACTCATTTTTTGGAAGCAAGTGAAAAAACTTTACCTAGGTAATTCCACTCATTAACAAGGATTAGGAGCTAGGTTGCTAGTCCCTGCTTTAAGGAAAAATATTTGGCCCTTATCATATGTCATAGGGAGAGCTAGGAGTTTTGCTATGCTTTATGAAAATGGATTACAATGCTGAAGTTTAATTCCTTTATAATTCCTTAATGTGCTCAAGAAAATTGCACCAAAACATCCACACATAAAGGAGCCTATAATTTCTTGCAGTGTAAACTGTGAATTACTTACAATACTTTGCATCAATTGTGGGGATGACTAGTTTCACATTCAATGTCTCTTTTGTGCAAATAATAAATACATGGCCATTGTTTTGGCTCCTATTGGTGGAGCTATTTAGCACCTTGAGCTAGCTGAAATTTAGCTTGATTTGTCAACGCAGTGCCAAAATTTTTATCATTTTCATGAATCAGTAGTTTTTTTGTGTTGGCTTTGGACAAATGAGCTCAAGAACTCTGTATAATTCTCTCTTGAAGCAAGGACTAACTACCATGCATTTTTTTTATTATCACTGAAATTTATCATTGAAATAGAATTACAAATAAATCCATGAAAGAACAGATGAACACACTCACATTATCTTTTATCCACTGTTACCCACTAAATTTTCTTATGTTTGGTTTCAGCCTCCTCTATTTGTTTTCTTCGCAAATATTCTAAGAGTGAACATAAAGTGTGTTTGCAAAACAAATAGACGCTATGACAATTAATAGGTTGAAAAACGAGATGTGCGATTAATTTATCTTTTTCTTGTATAAATTACAATGTTGTTGCAAAATAATTTGGACCCAAGGTAGTGTGAACATCGAGGTTTTACCATATTTAGTTATTATCCATATAAAGCAAGGATTGCAAGCAATTGTAGTCCTCGTTGAATGACAGGAGATCGAGACAAGTATATATTATGTGTTATAATTTAAAATCATTTGCAACTTGAAGTAGTTGCAAGGAAGACATACTTTCTGATCACAAAATTTGATAAATTGTATTGTGCTTCACTCAGACAGTAAAGTTGGCTACAACAAAATAATGATTCACAAACCATTCAAATTTATTTAGAGATTTTTTTGTTTATAAGAATGTTTTGAGTCGATGCATAGACTTTGAGGGATTTTAAACACTTTACAACTTATGATAGTATTCTTAGGAGTAAATTCGCTTTGAACACTTTAAGTATACTAGCTTAGCTTCGTTTCTGGACTTGGTAAACTGAAACTGAGTTTTGAGTTTTAATTCATTCCATTCGAAAATACAAAAACACTACAACAAATAGAAAATAAAGTATTGAACTCCATTAAATTTTCTTTTAAAACTTCTGAATGCAGTTAACCTGTAAAATTTGTCTGAGAAATGTTAATGAACCGGTGGCATTACTCCCTCCATTAAATTTTCTTTTAAAACTTCTGAATGCAGATAACTTTTAAAATTTATCAAGAAATGTTAACTTTTAAAATTTATCAAGAAATGTTAATGAACTGCTAGTGTTACTCCTTTGATTTATGTGCTGAGTGCTTATTATGGAAAATTACAAACATTAAATCAATCTTGGAAACTTCTGAACATAATGAAGAGTTCTATCCCCTTCAGTGATAGGAATCCAACCTGCATGGGGAAGCGCATTTAAAATCATTAACGTAAAAGGAAAAAAGAGTACGATTTGTGGCCAACACGGTTTGAACAGACTTCAACATTTGTTCATATTACCTCAAGGCGCGGACACTTGCATTGCAGTCATATATAATGCGTGATTAGTTTTGTTCAATGTTTTATTTTTTAATTACTTAATTTTTATGTTTATATAAAGTTATATATGTATCTCTTTATTATTTATTTATTTGAATGAAACAATGAAATTATAGTTAGACTAAAAATATTTGAAATAAAAAAACAAATAAAATTTTCCAAACATGTGGGCATAGATGCAACCCACGTGCCCCCATTGCTTGGAATCTGTTTCTTCAGGACCATTTTACAAAGGACTCTTGTCCTTTATAGAGTGGTTCCATTGATATATTGTGCATTATTTTTGTGGATTTGTACTCCTGCCTACTGTTATCACTCAGGTTTTCCTAGAAGTTGTGTAAGAGGAAAGTATATCTAAGGTAACCACAAACCAACCTTTTAGATGCAGAATCTAGCCAATGTGCATCCAGAGAGGGCTCTCCCTTTATGATTTATCTTTGTTCTTGGAATGTTTTAGGCTAGTTATAGATTCAAGAGTTTGTTTTGGGAAAATGGTGGAGTCCACAAACTAAGGGCAAGATTGAGAGCTTTCAGTCCATTGGGCTATGGAGTCAAAGGATGGCTTTACTGGATTTCTATTCTAAGAACAAAATGGTATTATAGGGCAAGGTAGCTAGAGAGAGAACAATCCGTAAAATTTAAAGTGGATGGGATGAATTTGAAGGGATGAAAGGCAACTAAGAGTCTTTCACCATGTCCAAAAGAAAGAAATGAAATGACTACAAACAAAGAGCAATGAAGAATCCTTTGTTATAGTAACCAATAGTGTTTAAATTAGTAAAGCAAGAGCATTTAAGAATTCATGCTTATAACTAATTTAGAGGAAAACATCAAGAATAATAACATTTGGAAACAGAGGACAATTAAGCAAATTCTGTTCCAATCTCTTATACAAATTATTCGGGAATGGATATGATGGTATTATGTGTTTAATATTAGTAAAGCAAGAGCATTTAAGAATTCATGCTTATAACTAATTTGGAAGAAAAAATCAAGAATAATAACATATAAAAACAGAGCACAATTAAGCGAATTCTGTTCCAATCTCTTATGCGAAGTTATATTTAGAAAATAATAATAGATAATTCTAACTATTTTAAATTTATTTGTATATTAAAAATTTCAAAAATATATAATATGAGTACCAACTTCCAATTCCTACATTATTTCTACATATTTATATTTTAAAATATTAAAAGATACATTTTATATTTAAAATATAATTTTAAAACTTAAATTTATTTGTGAATTAAAAATTTCGAAAATATATATTCCAGTACCAAATTCCAACTCCAATAAAAAAGTTGAATCTATTTTCATATTAAAATACAGTTAAAAAAAATGATACATCAAAGTGTATCACCCCAAAAAGCTTTTCCATTCGTCCTTTGACAAAAGGCCAAAGAGATGAATGTTTGCATGAATTTCTATGAAGTAAAGGCCGTAATCTCGGTTTTTGGATCATAATTATGTGGCTACAGTTATATATAATTGATGTCTTGGTAACCATAATAAGAAAAATTCAGTAGAGACTATTGGGCCGATATAGTAATTGAGGACTAATCTTGATGACGAAGTGCAAGGTGTGAACAAAAGTATAATATAACACGACAAGTATCAATAAGATTTCTCATAGTTACAGAAAAAGAATTATAAACCATTGCTCAGCGTTTCAAATGTAGAAACAAAATTGTCCATAAATGCCGATATTTATAGTTACATGAAAAAATTATACACCCTACTTTAAAACAATGATTGATGCATAGTTTCAAATGTAAAAACAGAATTAGAAGAAAAAATTACAAACCCTACTTTAAAAAACGCTCTAAAAAAGCATGAATTCAAATGTGCAAGCAAAATTATCCATAAACAATATGCATAGTTGGAGGAAAAAATTATAAACCCTACATTAAAGCAAGCTCAAAAAGAGGCATGGTTTTAAAACAACGCTCAAAAAGAGGCATGGTTTTAAATCTGCAAATAAAATTATCCGTAAACGATATCGGTAGTTGCAGATTTTTTTTATAAACAACATGTTAGAACAAGTATTTTCCCAACAAAATTATCCCTAAACCCTATCCATAGTTGCAGAAAAAAGCTTGGCTTCAAATGTGAAAACAAAACTATCCATAAACGATATCCATAATTGCCTAACGAAGACATTAAAACAAAGATCGAAGAAGAGGAGGCATGCCTCAAGAATGCTAAGATAATTTGAATGGGTGAAGAATGTTAAGATAATTTGAATTGACCGAAATGGCCTCCTTTCCTCCAACCTGATTTGAAGTAGATCCAGTCTGACGCTCTCCCAACAAAGATATAGAGCAGCTCTCCCAACAAAGATACAAAGATACACAGGACCCAACAAAGATACATAGGGACAAAGGGGTGTGGATCGAACACAGGAACTTCATATATTCAGTCGAACGTTGTCCTCACAAAGATAGAGAAAAGTGGATGGAACAGGCTACCTTCATATATTCAGTATGCTCTCTCAACAAATATACAAAGACGACAATATTGTGGATCGAACACACAATCCTCTCCCAACAAACAAACATATAGAGACAACAACATTGTGGATAGAACACATGACCCTCTCCCAACAAAGATACAAAGGCAACAACGTTGTGCATCGAACACACGACCTTCATATATTCAATGTGACTTATGGTCAAATATCCTCATATAATACGTCGTGAAACAATTGGGCACATCTGGAAACAATTGGGACAGATTACTATTTTGAAATCCGCCTTGAACACTTAGGGAAACGGCTATTAATAAACTGCTAGGATTCGGATGTCTCTATCATCTCTTAACTAAATGCTAGGGTTGAAGAGATTGGGATTGTGAAATCCGCTTGGAATCTGCTCGAATTCTTGTACAAACTCTTAATTGAATTCAAGAAATAATAAGTTCCACGAACAAAAAGAAAAGGAACGGGAAATAAAAAAATAATAAACCAAATTAATTAATACTTAAATTTTAAAATATGCAAAGTAAAAAGTTAAATTTAAAAATACCACTTAATTTTTTTTGAGGTAAAAGACTGACAATTTCAAATATAGAAAGAGTGAATGGTTGATGGAAAAGCAAAAAAATAAAAAACTAAATTTTAAAATAACATTTATTTGTTTTTAAATTTAAAAATTAGCAATTTCAAAGTAAAGCATAAAATATAAAACACATTTCTACCTAAATTGCAACTTGAAATTGACATATAGTAACCTTGTTATAATAAATAATTTAGAAAATACCTTAAATGTGGAGGAACAATAAATTAAATCAAATCTACTTGAAGTATAACCGTATAAACTAGTTGTGCATACAACCCTTTGTTCTCAATAACATTATGACTTTCTTGAATATGCATAATAGACTTCAGTGAGAGTATTTAATTTTTTTTTGACATCTTTATATTTTGGTATATGTTGTCAATGGAGATACTTTGTTCCCTATCTTTAAGTTGAATATGAGAACCAAATTGATCAAGTTAAAGGGTTTAGTTGGTACCAATTAGTTAAACTTTGAACAGAATATGTAATGGAACAACAATTTACATGACTGTTAGTATATTTTTATGTGAGATTATGTAGTATAAAACAAAGGTAACTACTCCACTATAACTAAAAGGCTATCACAAGCTTACAAAATCCAAGAAAATTGAAGTGACCATAATTTTTTTGTACTTCAAATTATATTCTTGTTTCAATAATTATAATGCTTAAGATGGACCAACTAATCTCCAAAATTTCTTGTTCTAAAGAATTAATATGGAGGTTTGAATCACTTATTTATTTCTTTAACCTAGAAGTGATTACTTATAATCAATTTATATTGAAACAATCCTTGCAATTATCACTATCTTGCATAACCAAATCCTATTTCAAATTATTAGAGAAAGTCTATTATTACATGGTATGTTAACAAAATATAAAATATTGTGCATTATATTTTTATGCATGATATTCTCTATACAGATCAACTTATTCTTGAAATCTTATAATAATTAGCTACACTAATTAATAATAATAATAAAATATTGTATATTCGTGGTATTTTTCAACTAGGATTAAGTCTTTGCATCAACACTAAAAATATTTTAGAACAATAATAAACCGATAATATTTTTTTAATATTACTTAGCAATAAGTTATAATAATAAATTATATTAGTTAATATAAATATAGAATATACCATTTTGTATTTAGCAAATCTAATTTATAATTGAATATTATTGTATTATGAATCACCCTTAACAAAGACAAGGAATATTAAAGGAATAGGATATTTCGGAGGACCATCATTAAAAATAATTAAAAATAAAATACTAAATATAAATAATAATATTTCTAATAGAATAAACATTATATAAAGATTATTTGAAAAAATAGGTACGTTCTACTTATGGAGTATTGGCCTTTTCATTAAAATCCATTAATACAATTTCAAGAAATATTGTGATCTTTCATTGATTCAAATTAGCTAAAAAGGCTTATGTGAAAAAGACCATTTTTCTATCAGTTAGACTATGTGAGAAGAAGAGAAAAGAAAACCTCTATTATGATCATGGACCATCAATGGAGAAGGATTCTATGATGTACCACTTATGAATAAGAATTTGTTTCATATTTTGGCAAGAGAGGTGTTGTTTAGGTAAAAAAGAAGAGCACTAGACCCAATCGATACATTTGTAAGTGGTCGATCAAGTTTCTTAAGCCCTAAGAAAATAGATTTATCAATATATTTGAATTGAAAATTTAGGCACTTTATTGTGCTTTCAAGGTCTTAAAATACACATTTCCAGTACCCTTATGCAAAATGTTCTACAACAGCCTTTTGTACCCAAGTGAAATTAGGGAAGAATTTGTCTTATGCAAAATGTGTTGCAACAACCTTTTGTACCCTAGTGAAATTAAGGAAAAAAATTTCTTTACGTGGTGGATTGGATCATGTTGGATTGATGAAGGAATATTCCTTCCAATGGAATATGGGTTTGAAATTTTCTAATTTATACCGTATTTTTCATCTATTTTCTATTAAACATAATGCTTCAATTTTTTTGAAGAAATTTAAAAGGACAATTGAAAAATAAATAACACAAAATTTTCAAAACTAAAAAAAATTAAACAAATACCACTATCTTAGTTTACTATTCATGTAATAGTTGAAAAAAAACTTATAGGAATACATGTGTCTACAAAATCCAATTGCAATATTACTTCATAAACTTCAAAAAACAATAAACAAATAAATTTCTAATATGAAAAACATAGTTCTCTAGTTGTAAAGCATGCTTATATATATATATATATAATCAACAAAATCTTCTCGAGTATCAACCTGATCTTCTCCTCCTCAATTGGGTGCACCAGAATGAGAATTGATTAATCAATATTATAATCCTTTAGAAACGATGTAATTAATGGAACAGGTATGGATATAAAGTTTATTGAAGCTATGTTTAGTACATAAAGAAACATAAAACCATGAATTTATATGGAGGATGTCGTGGGTGAATTTTTCCTACAAAACAGGAAGGAAATACATTAGAGAAATTGAAATTCTATGGGATATTGAAAAATAGTTCCATGATCGAAACACATTTGTGAAACCATTTCCATAAAACCCTAATTTTATGAGGTGCAAGGAAATTAGTTTAAATAACAATCTTGTTTGAGAAATTAAGGCAAATCACTAACAAAAATTATGGACTCTAAACATCAAGGTTAATTGAGTGTTTGGTCATTATATAGGAATGTGAAGTCTTGTTTCTATGAATTTAATTTTTATTTTATTAGGACCTAATGGTGTAAAAAATATAAAATATAACTTAATATTTTGGATAATCATCCTTAGTCACTATTTCGATAAAAAAAAATCAATCCCCAAAGTTTTGAGCCCTCAAATTTCAATTTTCTGAAAAAAATCTCCCCTAAAATTTTATATGCATTAACGAAGACTATAAATGAATTCCAAAGAGTAATATACAAGAGAAAGGTGTTGTAGAAAAGTTTAGATTTCAATAAAAAAAAGAAAAATATTGGAGGTTGATTCAATGAACTTAAAGACAACCCCACCCACATGGCTGCCACAAATTAAAAATGAAATGATATTTTTTTCCAACCATTAGATACAAAAATTGTAATAGGGCAAGTGTAATTTTGAAATCCCAAGACCAAATTTTGGGGATTTTCCAAACAAAAAATTATTATATTTCCGAAAAATTAAACAAAAAAATTCAATAGAGAAATGAGAGAATACTTGAGGTATTGGAATGTAAAGCAAATACAAAAGCCTAGTATGAAAACTTAAAAAGGGAAAGAATATTATTAAATACTTAAATGTGTGTCGTTCTCTGCAAATTAATCTCAATACCATGATATAAGGGCCACTAAAATAAAGAGCTAATTTTAAACCAAATGAGAAGAGAGAAATGGCTACCATAAATCATTGTCCTTGAAACTTGGGGTAAATGGAAACTAGTAGCTCCTAATTTCAGGAGTTGTTTCATTTTTCCAGCTCTCCCTTAAAATAAGGCAATGTTGTGCTCTATGCCTAATTTTCTTATAAAATGATCTTTGGGATACTATTAATAATTCACTATGATACAAAAAACTATTCCAATCAAAATTTGAAACCGTTTAATTTCATCCAAGGGGAAGTAAAGAGCCCATTTAAAACCAAATGAGAAGGGATAAATTGCTACCATAAATCCTTGTCCTTGAAAATTGGGGTAAATGGAAATTAGTAGCTCCTAATTTTAGGAGACATTTTATTTTTTACATGACCCCTTAAAATAAGGCAATTCCAACCTCCATACTTCATTTTCTTATAAAATGTTTTTGGGGCTACTATTAATAATTCACTATGATATAAAAAAGTATTCCAGTCAAAATTTGAAACCCTTTAATTTCATCCAAGGGCTAAATTTCACTGCTAAAAGTTTCCACTAAGATTATTTTTTGTTGAAATATGCATGCAAACAAATATTATTATAAATAATCATAATATAACTTGTAATAAATTTATAATTTAGTTAATTTATATGTTTCTTTTAATCTAGGAAATGTGATAGGTATAATGGAGTACTCTTTTGATGATTATCATGGATTGGATTTTATTTGCAGTTCTATCCCCATTTAATTTATATGACATCCCTAGTTTGTTAATTTAATGTTAATAATTTTTTTCAACTTAAATTGAAAATAAATTCCAAACTATATATGCCTATAATTATGCTAATTGGAAGAATATATCTCCCATAGTTATAATTTAATTATTAAGTTGATGTCATATATTTAAACCCGATGGAATCTGTTGGAACATTCATAGTAATATCGACATATTTAACCACTAAAAATTTCCACTAATATTTTTTGTTGTTGTTGAAATATGCATACAAAAGAATATTTTTATAAATAATGACAATATAATCTGTAATAAAGTTATAATTTAGTTAATGTCTATGTTTTTTTAAATCTATGAAAAGTGATAGGAGTAAAGGAGTAACCATTCTCATGGTTATCATGGATTTAAATTTATTTGTACTTCCCCCTTTTAATTTATGTGACTTCCCTACTTTGTGTTAGTTTAATGTTAATATTTTATTTTTAATTTAAATATAAAATAAATTCCAAAATATATATGCCTATAATTATGCTAGTTGTAAGAATAGATCTTCCATAGTTATAATTCAATTATTAGGTTGATCGTAGATATTTAAACCCCACGGAATGTGTTGGAATATTCATGGTAATATTAACATATAAATGATAAGATTTTTGAACCAATGGAACATACATGGTAATATTGATATATCAATGATAATATTTAGATCCAAGTTAGGTTTACTCTATTATCTAAATTATCTCAAATTAATTAGTTTAAGAAGAACTATTTCCAATTAAAGGATTTCCATAATAATAGTGTGTGTGAAACTACACGGATAAACATATTTTTATATAATATATAACTCTAATAATAATAATAATAATAATAATAATAATAATAATATAGTTTGGTTAACTTTTATGATTTTTTTAATGTAATACGTATAATGGGGTTAGTGTTTTGATTCTTGTCGTAGAGTGATAGCTATAGAAATTTTCCAATCCATATAACTATATGGTCACAATGGCTATAATAAAACCAATAAGTCACTTTATAGTCAAAATATTATATATATAGTATATTTTAAATTACTTTTGAAATTATTTTTTTAATTAAATTGAGAATGAATAGAGATAATAACTAATTTTTAAATAAATATCAACCTTTTATTCATGACTAATATTAGAAATATTAATTATTGATTATTGAATCTCTAGCATCAACCTATTGATTATTGATAATTAAATTTAAATTCTAGAAATCCTATTATAAGGTATACACACGTATCAAAATAACAAAATTAAGAAATCATAAATATGTTTTCACAAATTTAGTTATATGTATTTTGAATTTGTAAATTATGTATTTTTTAATCACTAATATTTGTAGTAATATACATAAATATAGATATATGTAATATAATTTTTTTAATATTTAATTTTTTGTTTTGTTTTTATTTTTTATTTCATTTTGTCGCATAAATTCTAAGTTAAATGTTGAGGCTTTGTATTGAAATCTAAAGCATTGTTGAATTCAATGGCAATGACTTTCACTGATATTATGCAAATATCCAATGCATTCTCATTTATTTCTTTATAAGTATAATTTAAAAGATAATTTTAAAAATATAACGAAACCATTATACACACATTAATGTTTCACTAAACTCGTTGAAATCCCCCTTTGAATGAATCTGACATATGGAGGACACCTTCCAGGTGATTTAGAAGAGAATAATATTACAATACAAAAATATATTTTTTTGATGGTTATTCTCAAATTAATAAATATATTTTAGTAAAAACATTAAAATATATGTAAATATAATAAAATATATACACACTGGTCGCAATGTATCACATGTTGGTTACGATCCCCTTAAAGGATTTCAACGTAACTTCTATTTTTCTCAATTGTTTTAAAATTAACTACCCTTCATACATGGAGTTCCTTCCAATATTGTACAATATTCTTATAGTTTTCATTTTATGATTAAACAATAACTCGTTTTTCTTTATACAAGAATAAATGTACAGTACAGAGCATCAAATTGAAGGATTTCATCTATGTTACTGAGGTTAGACTCTACTTATCTCAAAACCATCCCTAACGTTCTCTGGCTGATTAATTTAAAGTCGCTCCAATCCAAAATAAGGCATTCCTTTCATGTGTATGTGAATCGACATGGATAAACATATTATTATATATTATATAACTCCAATAATAATAATAATAATATAGTTTAGTTAACTTTTATGAATTTTTTAATGTGGCTAATGCAATATGTATGATGGGGTTAGTTTTTTTATTCTCATCAAAGAGTGATGGCTATAGAAATTTTCAATCCATTTATAACTATATGGTCACAATAGCTATTAAATAAAACAATAAATCATTTAGTAGTCAAAATGAATATATATATATATATATATATATATGGGATATTTTAGATTAGTTATGAAATATATTTTTTCTTTAAATTGAGAAGGAAGAGATCATAACTAAATTTTAAATAAATCTCAACATTTTACTCATGAATAATATTAAAAATAGTAATTATTGATTATTAAATCTCTAGCACCAACCTATTGATTATTGATAATTAAATTAAAATTATAGAAATCCTAATATAAGGTATACACACATTTCAACATAACACAATTAATGAATCATAAATATGTTTTCACAAATTTAGTTATATTTATTTTAAGTTTGTAAATTATGTATCCCCATATGTTTTTTAATCATTAATTTTTATATTAATGTACCTAAATATATATATTTGTAA
>APFE031226798.1:0-14500 GCA_000404065.3 Pinus taeda
CTAGAAGAGTGTTTGACGTGTATTGAGCGCCTCCAGATGGTTCATGCATCCCTATGATAGAGGAACTTATCCCATCAAAAGAGAAGCTACCCCATCCAAACGAGGGAGTATCCCATTGATGTTGGAACTGAATAACTTCCTCTATAACACTATAAATGTAGGCCTTGGGCCAGAGGAGGGGAGGTTGAAAGCTAAACATTCCAAAGGGTAGATGCTGCTGGAATTAGGACTTCCATTGTAAACTTGTGAGGAGATATTACCATCCTTTCTTGTTGTCATATTGGAAGTGGGTGAGCTTGTCAAAGTAGAGGAAAACTCTTGCTGGACCCTGGAAGGAACTTGCAGAACACCAAGGCTCAGGTTGTAATGGTTTCTTTTTTGTTTCCTTAATACAAATAAGTCCATTCTTCTCAATGATTTGTTGTTAAATGAATTGTTTCGTATACTCCTTGGTCTATATGTTGAATATGCTTTGTTTTATGGAATATTCAGGTGTTATGTAATCGTTTGATTGTTAGTGTATGCAGGTTTCAAAGTGAAGGAGGAGCTCATCTGGATCGACGAGGTTGGACTGCTGCAACAAGCGTTGGACTTGAGGTAGAATCGAAAAACACTTGGTTTCTCATAGAATAATGTATGTTTAGAGAAGGATTGCTCTTAATTGTCTTGTTTGTCACTAGAGAGTCTTAGACTCTTAGGGAGGTTAGTTTTGTCAGCAAAAATAACTCTTTCCGCATGACAAGGACCCAACTCCTATCCATATTTACCATAAATTCCTATGGAAAATTCATTTTAAGGAACATTTCGACAGAATTTGTCATGGTTTCATCCTACCCATTCATCAAGCCATATTTAATAAACTAGCTCCTTGGCTGTCCGAGGAGGCTACTATTGATTTAACCTGAATTGTAAGTTGGTTTGGGGAAGAAATTTTAACATATATTATGGTTTTTCGAAGCATTTTTGACCTGCATTTCCTTCATCTTTATGTCCCAGAAAAACTATTGGCTAGGGAGATAACCTATCAAACAGCTGAAAAAGGACTCACCATAAATCTTAAAGAAGCCAAGAAACTATTATGGCCTACCTTTCCTATTCATTGTGGCATTTATTCATTGCATGATAATAAACATGCCCAAATTGAGGCTAAAAAAGTAAAGGGTTTGAATCTTGCTTCAATTCCCAAAAGACAGTATGACCCAAACAAAGTTGCCTACAATCTTACTGCTCAGGTGAAGGTTAGACAATTCATCCATGAGAAGGATGAATTGGATGACCTATTTAGATCAGAAGAAACATTCTCACAAGTAGGTCAACTTGAAAACATCAAGCTAGATTCAGAGAAAATGGGACAATTCATCCAATATATAATGCAAAGGCTTCAGATAGTACCACTAGACTTGCTGAACATTGTACCAGTCATTTAACAATAAGAGAAAAGCACAGAACAGAATATAAAGAAATCTTTAGGTGGAGCTGAGACAATCGACAAATTGACTAAATAGTTGAGTGTAGATGTTAACATTGACCTAATATTAATCAAAGAGTGGGAGAAATTTAACCAACAAATCATAGTTCAGGATGATACAGAAAATATTATCACACCAGGACCCCCCTTAATACAACAGTCCATCATTCAAAACCCACTGATTGAAAAACAGTCTAGCAAGGAGGCAACTCCAAAAGAAATCGAGGTAATCCTTGAACATCCTTCATTAGATATTACATTGAGCATTGAGGAAATTCCACCTTTGGACATGTTCTACATCCCTAAACACAGAGTTGTAGCCAAGAGGCAAAGAAAGAAAAGAAAGATGGAACAGACGTTAGCAACAATTCTTAAAGATGAATCTATGAATATCATCTGGAAAGAGTCTAGGTTCAATCCCTTTGAAGACTTAACCAAATTGTCCTACTTTGCAGGAGAATCTACAGCTACTACAATAGATAAAGCAATTGAAGTAAATCAACTGGCTAAGGAAAAGGATGAAAATATTAAGCAACTAGAGGAACAATTAATGATGGAAAAACAGGTTATTGATCATCATGTCAAAGAAAGACAACAACAACTCCATCAAGAGTTTTAACAACTAAAATTAGAACATCGGAAAGAGATAAAAGCTAAGGAAGATCAGATAAAGAAGCTCCAATTCTCAATGGAACAATTGAAAGACAATCCCAAAGTTGAAGAGTTTGTAAAAGAAGCCTTAGAGATAAAATACACTGTTATTTCAACATCTATTCCAACTCTGCCAGAAGATATCTCTCATTTACCCATTGTGTATCCAAACCAAGACATTGATAGATCAAGCAGTCAATTCCATAATGGAATTTGAAGATCCAAATGATAAAATAACTAGTTACATCTCTTGGAAAAACACAAAAGAAGGAAGGGTTGCTAATTTGCAAATAATTGAAGAATCTCATAAGGAAATATTATTTTCAGAATGGGATATACAGTTGAAGAAAGCAGAAAGAGAAACCTCAAGGGCCAGGGCAGTAATGAATAACATCATTGAGCTGATAAATGATAACCTACACACCGCCAATTTAATTTTTGAATGTTCCCCGGAAAGTCTTACAAAAGAAAAAAATTTAGAGAGACAATGGATACAGGATTCGAAGACCAAAGAGGAAAGAATTAAAAAGTTAACAAGCCTCAATTGGGAAACATAATGGCTCTACCTAGTTAAACCACACAGCCAGCAAATGATGATAAATGTCTCGTTGATGCGGCTAAATGCATGATGCCAGAACTCATGGATGCAATATAGATAGGTCAGTTGCACTCTGGGATGAGTCATATGCTAGAAATCCAGACTATGCTAGAGATTTATCAGCTAAAGCTGCAGGATAAATAGTAGACGCAATGCATCTTTCAAAATGTTATCAACAATTCTATTTTGAACATGTAATCCCATATTTTAGGGAAGGTTGTCCCAACCTCCCTAATCACTTTGTACAAATAATAAGTTCTTATTTTTCCTTTAAAGACCCTTTCATGTCAACTAAGAAGGGGTCCTCAAATTGTATCGAATTAGATTTAAGAAGATAGCACTTTTGAACTTCTTAATTTACTTTTGTGAAAACAGTGGATCAAGGTTCAAACTTGTTGTAAAGGAACTTTAGGAGGACTTCCATTTTTGTATCTTATTGAAGTTTTTAGAATAAGAAGAGCGAACTAGATTGTTATTTTCATAAGAAGACTCAAATACATATGGTACTTTTATCAGTGTCTTTTTGTCTTGTTTTATGCAATTAACAGTCTTTTTGATTTGATATTGTTGTTATATGTACATGTCTCACACAACTCTACATTATATCACTTTTGAATAAGTTAGAATGGATATTCTTAATACATATGTCAATAGTTGATATTATTCTGATATGCGATATGTTTTTATATTACTTTTTTTAACTTCTTATTCAAATTGATCACCATTCAAGCTTAACTTTCTATAGGTAAGTGATTAATTTTCATTAGCATTTGTCTACTAGAAATCATTATAAATCGCATTGATATTAAATCACCCAGGTTATATAGATCTATTTGTATATTTTCATAAGTTTACAGATCAAACCATCTATCATCTTGTTATATATTTTAGACACCCATTCATCAAATCACACTTTATTGGGAAACTAGTCCCATACTATCCAGTCGGAGCCACCATACCAAACGGGAAAGGAGCTGCTTTAAGGTCTGGATCGGGTGGTTATCCCCCAATGTTGGTGCAACTATTGTAGAGGCATCAGCAAGTCCCTATAATACTAGTGTAGCCCCCTTATTGTTATTTTTAGTTTAACCCATTTATTTTTATTGTTGTGCCCATGTAGCCCCCATTTTGTTATTCTTGTGCCCCATAGAAGCCAACTATTGTTATTGTTGTTCTCTTACATTATTATTTTTATGTAGGCTCTGATTATATTGTGTGACCCCTTAGACTCCTATATATACAAAGGATATATTGTCATTTGTATCATCCAAGAATTCATTTATGTAATGTAAAGGAGTTTTCCCCCTCGAAGAGGATCATTTTTAAGCGGTTGATCTATCTTTTCTATGAATTGGTTGCATAACACTTGACATGAGAGGTAGTTATTATGGGTTCTATTATAGTTCAGTTTCAAGAGACATCATTTTCATCACCATTATCATCCTCACACGAGTGATAAGAACTACTTGCCAAATGAGTTCAAGAAAGACAAGAATCATACATTTGATGGAGAGATGAAGAAACCGGAAGATGTAGAAGCATGACTACTTGGGATGAAGAGGTTATTCAAATTGCATGATTATATAGAGAATATGAAAGCCATGATAGCTATTTTCAATGTCAATGGAAAAGTAGATATATGGTGGGAAGACATGAAGTGTGTGAGAGGAATCAAGGTAGAAGAGTTGAGTTGGCATGAGTTTAAAAGACTCTTTAGAAATAATTACTTTTCTAAGAGATACTATGATGGAAAGGCTAAGGAGTTCTATGAGTTGAATATGGGTTCTATGAAAGATGAAGTGGACACGACTAATTTTTTGGACTTGTTGAGGTGTGTGACTTATCTCAAGGATGAGAAGATGAATATTAAAAGGTTCATCAGTGGACTACAATTAGCCTTCAAGGGTTAAATTGAGTATGATGAGCCTCGATCATTGGAGGAAGTCATTGGGAAATTGAATAATTTTGATGAGAAGTCAAAGCATAATTCTGAGCCTAAGCATGATTGGAAATGGAATGAGAAGGCTAAAGTAAAATGGCCTTAAAAGGGAAGAATACCTCAAGATGTTGGTGAGAAATAAAATGTGGATCCTTAAAAGTTTAATGTAGTTGAGAAGGGACATGGACCCCAGCCTGGAGAGAAACAGAATAAATGCAATGGCAAAGAATTGTTGCAGTATTGGATTTGTGGCAAAGATCATCGTAAAAAGGATAGTCTATTGTATCAGGGTGACAGGATTTAGATCTACAGTGCCTAGGAGGCGCAGACAATTGGGGATGTTGGTAAGAGCATTCCTCAATCTATGCAACACTTGATATCAGGTAGGAAGATCATAAGGCATCCATTATTGAGATGGAAGGTAGGATTTGTGGTCAAGTTATTTTTATTTTGAATGATCCTAGATCTAATTATAGTTATGTTAGTCCTGACCTAGTGGATAAGTGTGGCTTGAATAAAAAAGTGCATGCAGAGCCTTGGGTGGTGTTGTTGGCTATAGGGACCAAGAAAAGAGTTAATCATTGGGCGAGAGCTTGTGCATTTGAGCTAAATGGAATTTCTACATCAACACATCTAAATGTGGTTCCTTTGGGTTCATATAACATGCTTTTGGGTATGGATTGGTTGTTTACTCATAGAACCAAGGTAGATTGTTATGATAAGGCTATTAAGTTCCTAGTTGATGATGGAGATAAGAGAATCTTACAGGGAAATATGATCCCTACATTGGTCAGAATCATTACAGCTATGCAAGAAAAGCATAATTATAGGAAAGGGTGTGTATTATTTGCAATGCATGTTTTCGGTGACAAGGGGAAGGATGTTGAGGATGATGAAGTCTTGAAGAGGTATCCTGCTTTGAAATAATTTTAGGATGTGAATCTAGCAAATTTTTTAGAGTTAATAGCTCATAGGGAAGTGGATTTCTCTATTGATTTGGTACCAGGAACATCACCAACATCTAATGCACCTTATAGGATGAGCACTCCGAAGTTGGTAGAATTGAAGTTGGAGCTTAAAGAGATGCTTGATAAAGGATACATAAGGCCAAGTGTGTTTCATTAGGGTGGACCATTGTTGTTTGTGAAGAAGAAGGATGGTACTCTAAGATTATGCATTGATTACAGGCAGTTGAATAAGGTGACCAGCAAGAACAGGTACCCATTTTCATAGAGCGATGACTTGTTTGATCAGTTGAAAGGAGTAGCATTGTTTTAAAATATTGATTTGAGATTAGGATATCATCAAATGCACATCAAAGAAGAAGATAAATACAAGACTGAATTCCATAGCATGTATGGGAATTATGAGTTTGTGGTGGTTCCTTTTGGTCTTATTAATGTTCCAACTACTTTCATGTGTTTGATGAACAGTTTGTTGCATCCTTATCTGGAAACATTCGTGATAGTGTTCATTGATGATATATTGATATATTCTAAGAATGAGGAAGAACATGCAGAACACCTAGCAACAATATTAAGATTTTTAAGAGATCATCACTTGTATGCCAAGCTCAACAAGTGCAGTTTTTTTTAGACTGAATTTCATTACTTGGGGCATGCTATTTCCAAGGAAGGTAAGTAGTGGACCCAGAAAATATTAGAGCTATCATGGAGTGGCAAAATCCTAGGAATGTGGATGAGGTAAGATCATTCATGGGACTAGCAGGTTATTACAAGAGGTTCATTGGAATCTTCTCACTGATTTCCTATTCTATTACATCTTTGTTAAGGAAAGGAAAGAAGTTTGAATGGATTGAGGGATGTATAACTGGTTCTAAGAACTTGAAGCATTTTCTTACAAATTCTCTAATATTGAAGCTTGCAGATCTTGATAAAGAGTTTATGGTATGTACACATTCTTTCAAGAGAGGACTTGGTGGATTCCCGATGTAGGAAGGACAAGTGGTATGCTATGAGTCAAGAAAGTTGAATGAGAACGAGAAAAACTATGTGACTCATGATCTTGAGTTGGGAGCTATCATTAATGCCTTGAAGATGTGGAGGAATTATCTTCTTGGTAGGAGGTTTATTCTTATGAGTGATCATAGTGGACTAAGGTACCTATTTGACCAACCCAATTTTAATGACAGGCAAGCTATATGGCTTTCTACCCTCTATGGGTTTGAGTTTGAGATCAGATACATCAAGGGAAAGGAGAATAGGGTTGTAGATTCTCTCAGTACAAGAGTGACAGTTATGGGACACATATTCCAAGATCAATGTTGGGAAAACACTATATTGGGCATCACTTTTGACCTATTTATTGCTATGGAAATTGACAAAGGCATTGGCAAAGGAAAAGAGGTAATAATTGATTTATTTATGAAAATAAAGGAAAATATGAGAAAAGGAAGGTGAAGAGACACATATTTGCATGCTAAGGAAATTAGAGAAAAAATAAAGGAAAATGAAGAAAAAAGAGACATCAATAAGAAAGAAACATCAAAAAAAACATTGACAGGTTTTTTTCATTTTTGGCTTGGATTAGTTTTGGGGAGAGAGATATCCAAGAGGAGAAAGCAAGCAAGAAAGAAAATACAAGAAAAGGAAAGCAAAGGAAGGAAAAGGACAATAAAATGAAAGCAAAGGAAAAGAAATGAAAGAAAGAAGGTTGGATCAACAACTTCAATAGGAGGATTTGATAGCTAATAGGTTGCATGTGTGATTTCCTAGCTGAGGTATGAATGCATGGTACATGCATTTATTTATTTGGTTCATTTGTTTTCATTGGCAAGGGTTTTTCCTTGTTTGAAAATGGCTTTAGCCTTTCCTTTCCATTTCTGGGATAGCCATGGTGTGATAGGATTTATTCTTGGTTGAGATTTATATTTTCGAAAGGTTTTGGAACTGGGTGAGGTGGTATCCCAAGGGTTGGAGGTGGAGATGGTTTTCCTTGATAAGCCCTCGACAGGTGGCTAGAGATAGGAAAATTCCTCAAGGTATGGTGAAGGAATTTTGAGGCATCCAAGCTTGGTTTGGTTTTGTAATCTCGAGACTAGTTTAGGAGAGATCACGGTAGCATGAGGGTGGAGATGGTTGAACCTATGGATTCTATTTTTCATTATGTCTTGGTTTATCCCATTAGATCTTACATTCATGCTTGAAATATGGAATAAGGGTGGTTGGCTGACATAAATATTTGGTTCAGACCAATCTATGGTCGGGTGGTACATGGAAGTCCTTAACTTGGTTGGATTTTTCATAAGTTAATAAGAGTTATTTTCTTGTTGTGATCTATAAGCGCTTGTACTTGTTATTATGTTGATGTGATGACTAATTTGTCATGGTTAATATTCTAGTTATATGTTGGTTATAAGCATGGTTCTATAATGTGCTCTAGTTGTTGTCACCCATTGCTTTTTCACTCACTAGATGCTTCAAAATCCAAATAGCAGTGATTTGTTATGCCAAATTATGAGCCATAGAAGCTGTTAGAGCTAGAAGTTACCCTCTCCATTGTATAGTTCTCGAAATAATATTTCTGGTGGTATATAGAAGTCCAAAAAAGGGGTCCTAGATCAAAAGTTAGACCCTATTGAAGAATTCCTTTGAAAAAATCAGAAAACAAGGAAAATGGCTAAGTATGGAGAAAAATCACAATCAGGACCCAGGAGGCTCATCACATATCGCATATCAGTGTTCAGACAAGTATGGCACTAACAGAGCGTGAAACAATGATCCACCAATCACTGATATTGCTTATCCACAGTTGGCGGGTCAAGGCCCAACATTTATCGGCTATCAATAGGGTTTGAGGGCACACAACTAAGGTTATCAGCATATCACAGTCCCAAATGCTGATATCACATATCACATCCCACATATCCAGCAGTCCCTCAGTTACAACATATTCCAAACCATGTTGGGGCTGATTTGCAATATATTTTTGCATCGTCAAGGAAGGGACAGAAAGTGTTAACAAATAAAATCATGGAAAAAAAGGGTCAGGCCTCCCATTTTCTCTCTCCTCCACATGGTGCAATCCTGCATCCTAGTGACCCCGCATCGCAGAAGTCATGTAGTTCGGCATATTGGCAGGTTCTAAGACTTTAAAGACCTGCAAACCATCGATCTGTGATTTTTGTGTAACATCGTCGGGGGTCGAAGAAACCAAATACAAAGGAAAGAAGAGAAAAACAAGAGTAGGCCAACACCCTTCAATCTCCTCCACGTGGTAGTATGATGGTATCGGCATTTGAAGATCGATGGATTGGTGGTGTTCTGAGATCCAAACACTGTGTGGGGGCCAATTTTCAATGAAGTGTTGTATCACCGGGGAAGGCTGAAATTAATTAAGAAAGGAATGGCTTGCAAAACAGGGTTAGACATGCCTTTTTCTCTCTCCTCCAGGGGACCATGTGGCGGCATGTGATTGGTCTTTAGATCTGATAGGGCAACCGATGTCAACAGTGATGTGGTAGTATGATTGATGATGTGGGAGAGGACATGTGTCACCCGATTTCAGTGTTTTCAGTGGTGACATAAGACCATTTCTAGGTGCCATGTGTCACCACCCATAGGGTGACACATGGCAATAATGACATCACCCTAGAAATCAACAATCATAGTAGTTAAGGGGTAAAGGTTTAAGACAATGGTGCAGTGTAATTGCAATATGCAGGACTCTTCCCTCAGATGCGATAAATTATTATGGTAGGGTCTATAAAGATCTCGGGTCTGGACTATTGGCTCGCTCCAAAGAAAAGGTAAAAAGTTCCCCCTCTCTGTGGTTGTGATTGTGATTTCTTTTGGTGGACCTGACCTCGCAGATTAGTGATCACAAGGACAGAGGGAAGCGCCACAAGCAAAACATAGTAAAGCACCGATATGTGGTATTTGGCGTAAAAAGGGGGCCCCCAGATAGGAACCTAAAGGCATTAGCGTTCGAGGACTAAGCCCTTGGTCCCAGCCCCCGGTCATATGCGGAGAACCACAAAAGGGGTTGTAATAAGGGGGTAAGGGGGGAAATCAAAAGTGTCTCTTGTGTTTGTCTATTTTAAATGATTTAAAAACTCATGGCTATGGTGCACTAATAGCATTGTTGTAAAAATTAAATGGGCAAATGGGTCGGTAGCAATGATATTAAATAAGGCATGACACAGCTATAGATCGATATGGGGAGGATTAAGGAAGTCTTAATGGCACGATCTGGTGTTGCACTCAGTCATGCAGAAAATGACCGCTCGTTCACATGACTTCCACACTCCATCACTTCTCTACTGACTAGCTCATTGAGGCAGTTAAGGCAGAATGGATAGAAACTAGTTGAGTGGTAGTGAACTACCTCAAACATCTAAAGAGAGCTTGATGATAACAGGGTCATGGCTCAATCCAAGACCAAAACTGAAACAGAAAGGGGTCACCTCCTCCTTCCTCTCTCAATCTTATTTCTCTGTGCATTTATTTATGTATTTTTCCGAGGAAGGGAATTCAATCTGTGTTGTAATCTTTAGGTAGGTGGTAGCAAAGCCTTATAGAGGCTAAGACAACTAGTCTAAAAGGATATGTAGGGCTCGAGCTGTGATATTTTGTAAATTGTAATTCCAGCTCCCCATCTTCTTATAAATAGGGGGAAGCAATATTATAGAAAATGGGGGTGTTCAAGAATTTCTCACCCGAGGGGTCTGAAATTTGTGATACCAATTTGGATCATAAATTTGTAAGTGAATGACTATTATTTGATATAATATTTCTTTATCCATGTAGATTTGTCAGACTATCACATAAATGGTGGTGATTCCTCCTTCTTAGGATTACAATATGTTTTTCCTTCCATTAATTCCATTATGTTTCATATTCCTCTCTGCATTGATGCTACAATCGCTACTAGAAATTTTTTCATGCTTCCTTACAGATCCATGTGTGTTGATTTATTAATGCATAATTCATGTATGAAGGGCTGAAGTATATCTTTAAACTTCTCTATAAGAATCATAGCACCCATTTTCTTTCCAGTCCATTACTTTTGCTTGTAACTCAAACAAGTGTATAATTTCCCCTTGCTTGCACCGCTAGGTGTTCAACATAGAGTTCTTGATGTGTTGGGATCTATATGGTGAGTTATTATTTCTCCTAATCCTCTCTCATTTACTCAACAAAGCCTATTAAGCTGTAATCCCCTTTGAAGTAATCAACCTCTGTTGTCGTATCTGATACTTCTGGGAGCTGTGTGTGTGAAGGAATACCTTAAATATATAACTCATAACTTTGGAGGAATGAACTAAGCTCCCCCTCATACCTTTTTACGTGACAATTGGAGTGTTGCAACCCCCTCACATATAACCTTACAAGCGTTGTTCTATTTAAGATGTCCTACCCACTAGTCTACAATCAACCCATATGTTGTCTCTAGGGAGCTTCCCTTGCCTCCTATTGCACTTGTGCTGCATGGTGTAAGATTTAGTGACAACATATTTCTGGCACTATTGTTGTTATAGACATTTTTGGGCACTTCAACCCCAATCACAAATGTCCATAAATTGAGGGCTCTTAAGTCCCTAAAAGTGTTTCTTCACTGCCTAAAGGAACAAGGTCAATTGATTGCATCATCTCCCAGACGTTCTCCACTAAAAACTGCTCATAAATGGTCAAAACTAGACCATACTGAAAGCTCAATGCAGAGGGTGCAATGCATATCACCTTCCCAATGTACAGGGTGTGATGCATACTGTTTTTCTCTTCTGTAGGGTGCGATGGTCAGGAATGGACAAATGGAAGGGACAATAATGCGAGGTGGAAGATCATGGAATCTTCCAGAAGCTTCCCCTCTAACACTTTCCACTCCATTTTCGACTAGGCATGAGTAAGAGGTCATCATTCTCCAAGTGGAAGCAGGAACTATCAGAGAGAAGACACTAATCAAGATCCCAAAAGATGATTCACCTCTCTGTAATCATCTATATATGGATCCCTCATCACAGAGATCCAGAGGCTGGAATTTTATATCTTATAGAGAAGTGTTGTTGGTATTCTGGTGTGCATTCACAGTGTTGGGTGATCTAGCTTCGCTTGAGATGAAGAAGGGCTTCTTAGCTGGAGGATGATGTTGGGTCAGAGCACATGGTTGTAATCTTATTGCTACTTTTCATCTGAATAAAGCTATTCTTGTTTCCTTTCATATTCTTGTGTACTTGTTTATATATGCTTGTATATGGTTAATGCACATCTGATCCTTCATTATTTATGAATTTAGATCCTTGTTTCTTGCATAGTAGTATGTTGCTGTGATTCTACAGGTCCTTTTGAAGCTGAGTAGAAAAAGAAGAAGTGGCAAAACTCTATCAAGAAGGAGAGGAAATCGAGCACAAGACTCAGGTTGGCCCTCTTGGTTCTCCTCTCATCTATTTTCATAAAAGGAATCAATAGTAGACTTTGATTGTTTGTTTCTAAGATAGCCACCCATCTTAGTGGGAATAGCAGCATCCGAGTGGACATTATTCCCATGTAACAGTTGCTGAGGAATGGATTAGAATCTTTTTCCCTTTGTATGAAAATTTTTTACATTTCCTTGGTTAGGTGAGCTAGGGAAGTGTGGGTTGAAGAGCTCTCACCTTGGTGACCCCACTGTCAATTCTATGGTAAACATCCTGGCGACTCCACTATCCATATCTATATTTGATCATCCTAGATTTTAAGCAACCTCATATTCACTCTGATGCTACAGTAGCTTAAAACTCCCCCTACCTTTGAATTTGAGATCAATCATATAGGGAGGTTCTCAAGATGGCCCTTCCTGCATATCTAGCCAACCAATTTGCCCCACTAGATTTTTCTTCTATTGTTGGTTTTCCCAATCATGTCCTTGCAATCATGAGTAGAATACATCTTTGCCTAGATTCAGTGGGAACTCATAGAGAAGACCTGACCAACACCTCAAAGACTTTCATGAATGCATGGAGCAACAAGGTATCCTTCTTGAAGATGTACAAATGAAGTTGTTCAAATTATCTTTAGAGGGGGATGCTAGAGTCTAGTACGGAACAATACCTCATGGTAGTATATCTTCCCTAAGAAGTTTTCATATATAATTATATCAATATTTGAAAATATTTTATCCATTGAATTCTTTATTTGAATATTTTTGCACACCTTTTAACAATGAAGACATTCCCGAGGTTGAAGACCTTGCTGAAGATGTTTGCGGAGCTCCACTCCAAGAAAACATCTACTTTCATCAAGAAGCATCACCCACTTGTTATATGGAATTTGTATCTACGGATAAATACATTTTACCTAAGTGGGTAGTTACAATTAGAAGAATAGAAAGAAAGTGGTTTAACTTTTTCCTATAATAGATAGATGAGATGAAGGAACTTTCTTGAGATCTTTCACTTCCTTGATCTCCTTTGAACTACTCTCATCGCTCCCACTCGAACTGAATCCACTCAATTGGTACCTGTCAATAGAAATAGAAGACAACAATGATCAAATTACATGATCTATCTACTATAAGCCAATGGAATCGACAACATTGAAACATATATGCATCATATATATGAACAAGAATATGTGAAAAGGAACAAACAACTTTCTTGATGTAGAAGGAAGAGTTACACCCAAAGCAGTTTGATCCATGTCATTCATATAGCTTTAGTCCAAACCCTTGTCACACCAAAAGAACATCAATCCAGTAGCATAACATTACTTGACATGAACTCAAACCTCAAACCAACAGTATTCCTCTACAATCTTCAAATTCCAACCTCCTGATCACTATGATGAGTGGTCGATTTATAGGGAAATGGAGGTGGTTATTGTTATAGACATATTTGGGCACTGCAACCCCAATCTCATATGTCCATAAACCAAGGGCTTCTGAGCCCCTAAGAGTATTGTTACACACTGTTGTGGGATAAACTCCCCTAGGGTCTTGGGTAAATACCCTAGTAGACGGAAGGTTATCTATGCACAGAAACACTCATTCCATGCAATCATAATGCTACTATAAGCAAACTCCATGATAGGGGGCGTACCTGAGGTCCTACGTTTGAGAAGAGCCTCCCAGGGTCCAAACCCTTCTTGGAGTTCCTTTGCTCCTTTGACCTGCAAAACCAACAATTCAAGAAAGTGCAGCAGTATATAGACTAAACGTCATAAAGAAACCAACTTCATATTATAAGGAAAGGTAGTTATTTATGCAATTAAACAACTGATCACATATGAATCATAACATGAATAACAAAACATGAAGAAGATTCATATCAGGAACAAAGACATGTGTTTCTTTTATTATAGACAAAGAAAGTACAGAAAAGGAACAATTTCACCTGAGTCGTCCTTTCGCAGGCTCCAAGCGGAACCGTCTCCTAGATTCATCCAGTCTCAAGCCTTTAACAAACTCCTTCCATGACTTACTCCATGATCTCTCAAGTAGTATGAAATCATCAATGCACACAAGGAAACAAGGGTTCCCTGTAGAATGGGGGAAGTGCAGGAGGCACAAGGATTTTCAGACCTGGTCAGGGAAATCTCACCATAGCAATATTTCTCTCTCTTCTCTCCTCCCTTTGGCCTTCCCATAGAAGCCTTTTAATACATCTCCCAAAGTAGTTTTTTAGTTGGGAATTCGTTGGGAACAGTTGGGCCACAGGCACTAACAGGTGATAAACAGGTAAAACCCGTAATCTCTGCCCGAAATTAAGGAGATTTATTTTTTTTAAGTGTTTTTATACATATATGCAGGTTGGGTATACACAGACCCGCGTATACACGCGTTTAGCTCAGGGCAATGTCACGTATAGGGAAAAAACACTGCTTTTTTAGATTTGGGACCAGGTCTAGTA
>APFE031226800.1:3507-32704 GCA_000404065.3 Pinus taeda
TTTTTTTTTTAGCAAGTGAGAGTAGGTCCTTCTATTAATCTATAAAAAAAGTACACAATATACAAAAGGAAGCACAAGATACCAAGGAGTTGTGGCCCACACTACCGCTTATTAAATCGAGTAGAGAAACTAAGGGACAACCTGCCCTTAATGTGTCATTCAGAACAACTGGTAAAATAGAAACCTTTTATCCACTCTTTCGAGCCACAAAAATACCTTTGTTGACTCGGCCCACCGTGCCAAAGCCCCACAAAACAATGCCAAGTGACCACCTTAACCTCCGTAAAACATGAAATCTCGAAGAACGTGTGATCAAACATCCAAGATCCAACGGTCAAGAGGCGATATCGGGTTGCCATCATGCTAACCCCTAATCCATTCAAATGGACCCAAAAAGAAAAATGTGCCATCTCTCTAATCTATTTCAGGTTCGGATGAAGAGATAACCCACGAGCAGCTTAACCACACAAAATCTACTAGATGTAAGAGATCCCAAAAGGTCTTAACAACTAACCCATAACTTAACTGCCCTTACACATCCGAAGAAAAAATAACTCTCCACCTAAAATAATTTTGGGTTGATTTGGAAAATTAACGGTCTTGCTAATTATCACTCGAAATCCATGGTATGACTGCGATATGGACAACATGCCCACACATTAACTAAGCCAAGGACCTACAGAATTAAAAGGCCACATTCAATGTAATTCGGGTCCATACCTAGACTTAACCTGTATGACATTTCCCTCTCGAAAACCCTAGGATTATAGAGTTGAGGGTGCAGTTTCCTACCTGAAAACCAAAGACATACTTTAGTTAGGTGCCTGTCATCGTGCTCGCACTTTACCATATGCTACTTCCCCGAGTCGACCAAAACTCTTCTGTTTCCATCAGTCTTCAGTCTCCTTATTTCTCATGCTCTAAAAGTACTCCCTGTCTAAGGTCTCCTGTCTATGACAATCTTCTCGTAATCGTCCTTGGGGAGTCCCCATCCAGTCATATCTTTTATTGCTTTCAAAACAAAGTACTCCTTCATTTGCCAAAATTTTTGCTAACCTATTGGTTGTTCGATGCACATGAACAAAACTAAGGGTTCTCATGGTTCGCAGGTGGGATTGAATATGTAGATAGACCTATAGTAACCTCTAGCATTTTGACACTTTCTCTGGAGTAGAGCCATTGCATATCTTCTTGACCAAATTAATTATCAATTCAAGATTAGCGTCAATGATGATATTATGTAAATTTGATTCCATCAAGATTTCTAGGCATCGCTCAAGGGCCATGAGCTCTACCATATTATTAGTGGCCTTCCGTAAATGACTATGAAATATTGCTTTTATGAAACCCTTTTCATCTCTGATTACTTTGCCATATCCAGCCGTACCAGGGTTGCCTTTAAACGCTCCATCTATATTGCATTTCATAAAACCAAGAGGGGTAGGATGCGAGAAGTCATTTTCAGTTGTTATATGACTTACAGTCTTGTTTATGCCATCAAGGAAAAGCACCTGTAGTCCCAAATGAAGAAGTACCTGTGCATCTTGGTGTTGAGGTTGATTCTTAGGGGTTTCTTTAGAAGGGTTCCTACAGTCTCTTTGAGCTATATTGTAATCTGAGCCATGATGTGCTGGGGTGAACCAATTATGTTCTGTAAAATCCTGTTGTTGGAGTCTTTCAAGACATTCTAGATTAGAAAGCCTGGAACCATATCCCAATCCTTGTTGATTATTTCATTTTCAGAGAAGTTTTTCCTCCAATTCCTCAAAGTGTTGGTGATGTAGCAAATGTCCCTGTTCGTTTGTTTGATGATTGAAGCCACCCAATTCCACAAGGTGGAGGTGAATGGGTAGAGGTTCAGTAGGTGTTCCATTGCTTCTTATTGTAATTCACATAGCTAGCATCTAGATGGATTGGCTACACCTCTTTTTTGAACGAATTACCAAGTCAGAATTTTTTTATGTTGTACCAACCAGATGAACACTTTCATTTTCATCCAGTTTTGGTTATGCCATAGGTCCTTCCATAACATATTCAAGTTTGGAAAGTCAAGCCCTAGGGCTATTCTCTTGGCTTCTCTGAGGTTAAAGTTGCCTTCTTTGTTTTTCCCCATCTCAGTTGGTCTGAAGATGTTGATGTCAGAATATTTCTCTGTTCCAAGATAACTGCAAGAGCTTCTGCCTCGACCTTCAAAGGAGATTCATCACTGTATACCACGTTCTTCCATATTCTCCATTTTCCCTCACTTCTGTCCTAATCCCACAAATCCTTTACCGTGAGTAAACCTTTATTGTGAGTGTCATTCTTGATATTGGAAAATTCTTCTCTTAAGAAGTTAAGTTCCTATTGACAATTGTCCTCCCAAAATTGAGCTGAGTTGCCATCTCTGATTTCCCATAAACTATGTTTTTGAACAATTTCTCTACTCTCCCAAGCTTTGTTCCAAATGTGGGACCCTTTGATGAGTGCAATTATTTGCATATTTCTGTTTCCATACCTTGGCCCAAGGGATAGCTGATTTGTTTAGTAATCTCCACCATAGCTTTTCCCCCAAAACTTTTCTTAGGGTTTCCAGGTCATCAAGTCCAAAACTTCCATGTGTCTTAGGTTTATAGGTCTTTTGCCAAGCTACAAAAGCCCATTTCTTTTCCTCTTCCCCTTTGCCTCACAGAAAATCTCTTTGGATATTCTTGATGTGTTACAAGGGCTAAAAACATGAAGATGGGGACAATTTATAGACATCTTTTGTAAGCACTAGCCATCTTGCTAAATTCAAAGACTTGTTTGTCCATTTCAGGATCTTGTCCTGGAGTTTATTAATAACAGGCTCCCGAACTGCCTTTCTTAGAGGTTTATCTGTTAGAGGTATTCCCAAATATTTGGAGGGTAGCTGATCTCTTTGAAAACCTATAATTCTTGTGAGGTTTCTCTGAATAGCAATGTGAGTATTAAAAAGGAAAATCTTTGATTTGGTAAGGCTTACCTCTATACCCGCAGCCATAACAAATTCGGTTAGGATTTTCTTGACGACAAGAGCTTCCTTGACCGTGGGTGTACCCTCCAACATGGTGTCATCCAGAAATTGTTGATGAGTCAAGGGATCCCCTTTCGGGGTGAGTTTAATACCCTGGATTTTGCCTTTTGCTTTGGTAGATTTGATCGCATTGCTTAAACCTTACATCATGAGATTAAAGAGGAAGGATGAGAGTGGGTCTCCTTGTTTGAGTCCTCTCAAAGGCATTAAGGTTTTGTATGGTGAGCCATTTAGGAGGATTGAAAAACTAGAGGTGGTATCATGGGCGATTACCCAACTTATCCAATTATGGTCAAAGTCATATACTATTAGTACTTCTGTGATGTATTCTTAGCTTAGTTTATCATAAGCCTTCTCTAGGTCAAGTTGTATGATCATACTTGCCTGCTTATTTGTCTTGAGTGAGTGAACCCCCTCGTGAGCTTAAACGATGTTATTTAGAATTTGTCTACCTTCCATATATCCAGTTTTCTTTTGAGACACAAGAGTTGGAAGAAGGGGCTAGAGCCTATTTGCAATTATTTTGGAGATAATTTTGTACACGACATTGCATAATACTATGGGTCGAAATCTATCTAGTGTCATAGCATTTTCCTACTTTGGAATCAAAGATATGAAAGAGGTATCGAGCACCTTCAAAATAATTTTCTTTTTCCCTGAGTCCTTCCCGACATTGAGGATATCTTGCTTGACTATTTTCCAACATGCTTTGAATAAGTCGACATTGAAACCATTCAGACGTGGAGCTTTCCCATTTTCGATCTCTTTGATGACTTTCCTCACCTCCTCTCTAATGACTAGTATGTTAAGATTATAGTTGTCTTCTCTTGTCACAAGCTTAGGAATGTGCTTTGTGAAGTTATTAATGAATTGTGATCTATCTATGAGAGGCTCCCCTCCTATTTTTTTGAAATGTTGAACCATAGTAGTTTCTATTTCTTTCCGGGTATTGAGCTATTTTCCTTGAGTATATTTGAGTTTTGAAATCTTGTTATGAGACCTATGATCCATGGTAGACATATGAAAAAACCTTGTATTTTTTTCTCCTTCTTTTATCCATTGTACCCTCGAGTCAGCTTGTATTTTATGTTCGTCGATGAATCCATCTAAGATGAGGACCTGGTTAATTCCTTGTAGTTTCCAATCAACTACTTTTTTGGCTTCAAAGATATTGTCAAACTCATTCTTATTCCAATCTTTAAGCCCGAGTTTGATGTGTTTCAATCTCTAATGTAGAAGGAACATTTTAGTTCCCTGAACATGCAAATCTTCTATCCACCATTTTTTAATATTGCTAATGAAGTCGGGATGAGTAAGCCAAATGTTTTCAAACCTGAAAGATTTGTTTCTTAGAGTGCCTATAGAGGAAGCTTCAAGTTGAATAGGCCAGTGACCTAAGCCTCCAAAAGGGAGGATTATAGCCGAAAAGTCAAGGCTTGTGATAATGAGGTCCTCAGAGATAATGAATCTATCTAGTTTAGAGGCAACTTTAGAAGCCCCTCCCCTCTCATTATTCCAGACGAAGGTACCATTTCTAGTATCTATATCCACTTGCCTCATGTTGTTTATGAACTCTTGAAATGTTATGAAATCTCTACCTAGTGATCTCATCCCACCTTTTTCTTCTGAGAGAGATCTAATCATATTAAACTACCCTCCCAGAATCTAAGCGGTAACCGAATATATTTCTCTTAGCTTCTCCAGTGAGGTTAGAAGCCTGATTTTGTCTTCAGGGTTTTGTGGACCATAGACATTTGTGATCAAATAAACTTCCTTATCACCCAAAGGTTGGATAACCACTACTAGGTAGTTAAAGCATCTAGGATTCCATGTTTTTGGGGGTTCCAAAGTTTGAGAATTCCTCCTGCTGTGTTGTCTACTTTAAATTCTATATATTGATACCAAATAATCCATTTTCTATGTATCTATCTTATTTTATCTATTGAACATTTTTTTTCATCGATAAACACCATATATGGTTTTTCCTCTTTCATTCTATTACTGAGATTTCTTTGTTTCCTTTTACTTCCTCGACCCCTAATATTCCATGTTGTAAGCTTCATTAAGAAAGATTTGTAAATGAGTAACTAGTAAGGTCTTTCATCTTACCTGAGTTAATCATGAGTTTTCCACACTCTGTCAGCAACTCATTCTATCTTTTTCTTCCTCTTTTCCTACCTAGGTTCTTGGGAGGTTGTCCCAATATTGCCTCCATCGTTTTTACCCCTTCGTTTTCCAAACTACCATGGTTTCTTTTGACCCCATAACCCTTTTCTTGAGATCTCCATAGGAACAGTTGTTGTACACTATTAAACTCCTCTTGAGGTAGTGAATCCACCCCTTTAGCAGTTCCTTGCTCCAGGGAATTTTCTAGGTCGAGATGCTCCCTTTCAAGAATTTCCTGTAGCTCATAATCCCCCATTCCCACTTTGCTTGGGGTCATCTCATGGTCCCTATCAAGTTCCATAGTGCTTGGCAGATCCTCCTTTTGTTGGTTGTTTTCATGTCTATCCTCCATGTTGTCATCATTTTCCTTCTTTGTATGATTGTCCTCGTGCACCTGGTTCACTCCATTGTTCCCATCTTCTTCTTCTAATATCTTGAATCTATTCTGACTAGGCTGCTTTTCCTTGTCGCTTTTCTTTTGGTTCTTTCTCCCTCCTTTCTCTCTATCTCCCATTTTGGTAAAACCTTTAGTATCTTTCCCTGAGGTGGCTTTAATACTGCTCTCCATTTTGTTTAAAGCATAGTCTATGAGAAGGTGCCCATGTTCATGGCATTTGCGATATGTGAAAGGGACATGCTCGTAATCCATTGCCTGCAACCATTCTTCATCATATACTTCTAGAATGATTTCATTCGACAAAGCTCGAGAAAGGTCTATTTCTACACATATTCGACCAAAGGAGGTGTATTTTCCGTGTAGTTTGGCATCTGATATTTTTAAGAAATGTCCTATTTTATTGCCTATGGCTTTTAGGGATTGTGGTAGCCAATAATCTAAAGGTAGGGATTAGATTCTTATCCATACCAGAATAGATGTGAATGTCTCTTGTTCCGAGACAAAATTCTTCACCCATGGCTGCAAATAGAGGACTGCAGCAGCATAGAAGTATGGTCCTCCTTCGAACACTCTATCTTTATCCTCTAAGTTTGAGAGCACTACTGTGGAGAAACCCTTGGATCTAAGGTGTAGATTTATTTCTCCCTTAGGTTTCCAATGTTTCTTTATCCATGCATATAAAGCCTTCTCGGTTGTCCATAACCCCATAAATTTTCATATTACGACATAAGTCACCATGTGATCCCTATGCGCCTGTAGCATTGGATAACTTCGAGGTGTGATGGTTGACGTACATTTACATGGTCCTGTTAGATCCCTGTGGTCAGTTTTCTAACTGCCTCTTCCTATGGTCTTCTCCTTTCTATCTTCCACCTGATTTTTTGCCTTCCATTGTGACCTACTGTTTTCCTGTTTTTCTCTGTCTATACTCCCGGTTTCTCCTTCCATCGCCTTCTTGAAGCGGTTTGAGACAACATGATTGTAGGAGCCCCTTCTCGCCCCTCCGTGGTGCCCAACATTGATACCCTGCTTCAAACCCTAGTCTTGCGCGTTTGCCCAAAGTTTTTCTTGCAGTTTAGTTTTCAAGAATTCCTCCCAAACATTGAATCCAAGAAACAATTTTCATTCTATATCATAATAATATATATAATCAATAATAATACTCCTATAGATTTGAAAGTGGAGGTATCAAATTTCTTGAGTTGTAAACCACATCAATATAGATTTAAGGGGAAAAGGGTATCAAATTTCTTGAATTACAAACCACATCCATATTATTTATCTTTACATATTGAAATATTTTATTTGTCATCTAAATCATTTCTTTATATTATAATTAATGCTATAATTAAATTTCTTATTAAAATTAATAAATGCACATCTCTTTGATACTCTTAATAAATTTGATAAAATATTTAGGTAAATAATTTTCACAATACTCTATATATATTATATTATATATAAAATATATAATTTATTATTATTGTGTTCTAAATATTCTTTATATTATTGTTATTAAAAGTTATATATTAATTTCTTATAAATTGAATGAATTACACATTCTTTATTATTACTGTTATTAAAATTTGATTAAATTATTTTAAATTTAATTAATTTTCACAAGGAATATTTTATTACTATTATTAATTATTTTATTATTCATATATATATATAAATTGATATTAAATTAAATAGTTAAAAATAGTTATTTAAATAGTTGTTGAAATTTGCATTAAAATAAGAATTATACATATTAATGATAATAAATAATATAATATTATATATATAATGAAAACAAAATTAAATAATAACAATCATTCTTTTCCAATTAACTAAAACAACAATACCATTATATTATAATTAATCTTACACCATAATATTTCTCTTTACAAAATTATACTTATTATCTATCAATTTCTAATTCAAAACTCATTTAAAAAAAACTGAAATAAAAAACATATTTTAGAAAATTAAAAAAACTATTTAAAAAACCTCACAATCACAATAATAAATATCCCATCCTTCCTAAAAACAAATCTGAAATAGAAAGCACGTTTTAGAAATTTAGAAAAACTATTCAAAGGACCTCACAATCATAATAATAGATATCCCATAGATATGCCATCCTTCCATACATTAAACAACCTGGCCTCCAAGTTTAACCTACTTAAACAAAGAAAATACAGTAAACTTAAATTATTATTATTACATTCAAATCTGACTTAATTTTCTTAGTCAATATATAGATTTGATCTTTTTCTTCCATCAATTCCTAAGATTTAGTTTACGTATTTAGCTTTGGCAGGATGCATAGTACGCAAAGGACTACGTTGGAGTATTATTACGTCGGCCTGTCCTTCACAGATTTGTTTATTCCCACTATAATGCATGCTTATGCTACGAAATTGCCCACTAACTTGGAATTAATAATTAGTTTCACACTTACCGTTTTTCGCTGTTCACCCTGGATATTTCTGTCAGTGCATTTTCAATCAATCGCGTCTGGACTCTGTTTTCAAATTCTAATCTTGTCTCGATTTAAATATATGAAAAAGAAATCTATTTAAATATATGAAAAAGAAATCTATTTTGAAATTCCAACCTTATCCAGATCTGAATACATTGTCATCAATCGCGTGTGGACAGAAGGCCGTGGATCTGCAGCTTTATTGATTCTTTACTTGAATAAGAGCAACCTTGGAACATACATATTTGAAAAACTACGAAAGTTATTTGGCGTGGAATGAACTGCTTGATATATAACTTTTTGTGCTCTGGTATGAAATGTAATGCACTGCACCAATAGTAAAATCAAACCTAGGTAAACAGGGAGCAGAATTTCCGGGTAGATGGGCTCTCGCATCGTGGCTTAGATTTTTAGTCTGGATTGATCTTCTTTAAATGCTTGGTACAGGATTTTATTGTTGCCTCTGAATGTTTGGTATAAGATTTGTTCGCTCTAGTGCCTCTCTATGTTTGAGGTTTTCTTTTTCGTTTTCTTGAGAAGTGTTTTTGGTCATTTTTTTTTCTCAACATTGATCACTTTGGGCAACACTGACTACTATCCTGTTTCGGTTTTTGTAGTGAGAATACTCTGTATATTTTTCTGTTGCAAATCTCTAATTTGCAATTAATGACGATCCTTACAATCTACGGATATTATAGTTTTTTTTGCTCACTGTGTATTTGTAACGGATTATAAATTATATATATATATTATATATAAAATGAAGAATTAGATATAAAATCAAACCTAGGTATACAAACTTATAAAATGTATGGAATGAAGGGCTTGATATATAATTGTTTGTCGATTGATATGGAATGTGATGCAGTACATCATTAGGAAAATCAAACCTAGGTATACAAACTTACAAAATGTATGGAATTAACTGGTTGAAATATATTTTGTCCTCTCGTATGAAATGTAATGCACTACATCGTTAGTAAAACAAACTTATAAAATATATTAATATGAGTTTGGTTATGCTGTATTTTTTCTAAAAAGAAAAAGTTATAAATTTTAATTATAAAGTTGAAAAAATTTAAATATTTTTTTTTTCCAAATATTAAAATTGAGAAAAACATTTTAAATCGAAAAAATTATAATTGAAAAAAAAGCTTTAACAACAAATTGCAACTCTATTCTTTCCAAAACAAATTGAACTTTTTTCTGTACAGTTATCGCTGGTTTTAGTACGTGATATTCAGAATTGAAATTTCAAAATAGACGCATTTATTAAATTTGATATTGGATGGTTTTCAAATCAATCGGATCAGCTCACAATTTCAATAAATTATTTTCACGATTTTATAAAAGTTTAAACTATATTTAACAGACAAATGACTTGATCGTCAAATGGGCTTCTACTGATCTTGTAAATATGGTATGTGGCAAACACTTTATGTGGGCGAATGAGAGATAAATATTTTGAAAACAGGGAGGATAGTTGGCAACGGAGTAGTATGTGGCAAACACTTTATGTGGGCGAATGAGAGATAAATATTTTGAAAACAGGGAGGATAGTTGGCAACGGAGTAGTTTAAGGAGGAGGACGACTTATTTGAATAATTAAAAATAGTCTGAGGGAAAAAGAATTTTTAAATAGTTGTGGAGGTAGTATTTGAATGTCAAAAACATCAAAGATATCTAAAATTTTGAAGTTTAACAACTATAACTTGAATTTACAAAAAATTTTACCAATTTTTTTCTAAATATAACAAAAATTTCCATAATTTTCATAACAACTCTTCTAACACTTTAGTCATTGTCTACGGTCTTCTCTGCTATACATTCTGCACATCTTAAAACAAGAGCTATGATATTTCTATATCTCGTATCTTCAGATGAAAAAGCGGTCGCCTAAATAGCTTCCGAAAATATATTTTGAAAATTGATGAATAAAAGTAATATCAATAGTTCCGCTCAGTTAGGTATTATCTATAGCATTCCAAACATATAAAAATCAATATTTATAATAATGATAGCCATAGTAAACAATCCCTTGAAAAGTTACAATTGGGATAATTACAGTTAGTTAAGATTGCATCTGCATTTGAGTAACTCCATACTGCATTTTGAATGAGGGAAATTTGATTTTCTTTAAATGGAGTTTTGAATCATCGCAATTTAATTTTTCAAGTAGAGTTTGAATAAAATATTGAGGAAAAAATATCTTTACTTTAAATTTGAATTATTATTTTGATACAAAGAATATTGATAAAAAAATTGAATATAAAAATTTTATTTTATTTAGTAGATTGAGAAATAATAAGTTCTGCTTTAATTGTAAACTGAAAAAATGTTTCAAAATTTTAAGAGTGAATTCAAACAATTTACTTATTTGTTTAATTTTAAATTATTTTTAAAATCTGCAATCTTCATAAATTCAACACTTTTTAAAACTAAATTTATACTTTTTATAAATTCCAAAAATATCTTATAGCATAAAAACCAAAAATATACCAAATTTATCTTCATTACAAATTCCCAAAAAATAGCAAAGGTATAAAAACAAAAAAAGTCTAGTTGCTACCAGCTTTTCCACTCTTTGTACAATCAATAGTAAATTGACTATAGTATGAGCTAACTTGTAATGCCCCCAAGCCTACGGTGGTCTTTCAACCATGCCGGCGAGGTGCAGCACCACCGAACACTTTTTAACAATACTCGTGCACATGGACTACGCCTAAATTCACTTCCTCCTACTTAGTTTGTGATTCTCAACCAAGTATTATTATGTTATCCTTTATACCAATGAACACCCATACTTATTCATTATCAACAACGTTATATAAGAGAAATGAAATAGTATAAAGGGAGGGGCAACTCCCTGCAATATGAGTCTTCCCAACAATATATTATACAACCTTTCGTTTTTACAATGTGTAAGTTAAATCTTGGGAAATCCCAAATTTACACTTAGCCAAATATACAACATCGGCAAACTCGGTTGCCGAGCTCGTCGGCAACTCCGCACGGTCGCCGCACGACTAACCCAACCTTCGTTTACCCCGTCGCACCGTCGTGTCGTTCGCCCAAATCGGGCACACCTCAAAGTTGCCACACACGGGTGCCTCCCACCAAGGCACACCTCCATCCAGAAAACAACACTCCAACAAGTCTTCGTGCACACTTGCATGATGGGCGGGCGCTCACCCGAGTCACCAAGACACCCACGCTAAGTCGTCACACAAATCGACCCTCTGCACGATCACCTTGGGCATGTCTTTCCCTTCGCGTTCACCTCCCACCAAGAGCTTCACCAAGTGCGACTCACCAAGGAGAGGCATGAGCTATGCGCTTATCCTCTCCTCAAATCTGCGCACTAGACTTCTCCTCCAAGAGCATAGAACAAGTGACCAAGTCCGAATGATGTCTCCAAGTGCTCCAACGCACTACAATATATAGGCTCCATCCTATGTGGGTGCGCTGCCCAGCCGACCGCCCACACAACCATACACGCACCCGTTCGAACGCCTTTGTACAGTCGGCCTCGCCCTCCATCGTTGGTCGGCCAACCCCATTGCAACGCGCTCCAACATGGGTATAAACTCCAACGCTCCCTCCTCATGTGTACGCACATCTCCAAGGAATGCCACATATCGTCGCAACTGTCGCAACCGGAGATCGCATAACTGGTCATTGCACCGTCGTGCCCGACCGCCCGTCGCATGACCGCGTTTTCTCGTGCACGCGCCCGGGTTGCCCGGTGTCGTGTTGCACCGCACAACCGACGATGTTACATCCTCCTCCATCTGAAATCGCGTTGTCGTCCTCGACAACATACCATCCTAGTAACCATCCACCAAGATCATCCATGATGTCAACTCCTCCACATACCGCAACCATCACTGCAACATATGTAGAACCACCATCTCCACCATGTCTCATCTCAACAACCATCCGTCACCAAGAAAACCATACCAAGGTATGCACCCGTCGTTATGTCATATATCGGAAGTCATCTCAATCGATGACCATTAACCACCATGTCACAATCTCCACATGCTGCTCCATCGTGAAAGGCTGGCCCCTCCATCTCAAGCTACATGCCCACTGCAACGTATCGTGTCGACCTCATCATGTGTCGTCCCCATGTGAACTCTGCCATGATACTCCAACACAATGCTAACACATCTTTGTACAGTACATGTCCCCATGTTTGAACTAGTCGGGTGATCAGTCCAACTGTCACGCTCAAACCATGAGAATGCACATCCTCATGCGACCATGAGTCGTTTCTCAAAACATCCTTGTCACATCCCGAACTCGATCAAGAATCCATATCCATAAGTAAACCATGCTCAGGTCCATGAAGTAGTCCTCATCTCATCTGCAACATGTCATCCATGATGTTTGGTGTCAATGTGCTACATGAAATCAGCCACATCTATCCCAACATCATCCATATGTGTGCCTCCTCCATATGAAGAGACCGTCTCATAAAACTCCAACTATAGGTGTGCCACATCCAAGTCCATGAAGCTACCTCCATCACATCTGCAATGTGTCATTCCTCAAGTCTGCCATAGAAACAAGTATACACTTGTTTCATGTATCCATGTGTTGCCCATGATCATAGATCAATCAGCTCCCATGTGTAAAAAGTAGTTGAGTCTTTGCTCAACCCATGCTCAAGTTTTGCCACCAAGGCATCATCACCATCGTAACTCCATCACTCCAAAGTGTCTCATATCGATCCTCCACATCAAGTCACTTTTTGAATCCATGTCCCATGCATGTACTTGAAAGTATGCATGCCATCCTTCATCAAAGTCTCTGACGTCAGCTCCTCAATGCATCAGATCCTCTAAGTCCACAATATATGAAGTCCCCAAAAGTCACAACAATATTATGTCATCATGAGCTCCATAAGTCATCCCCAACCAACACTCTAGCAAGCATACAAGTCTCCACCCAAAGGTCTCTGCAAGATGCCTTAGCTGTCCATGTAGTAAGAATGCCCCATATACTTCTCACAACTCCATCCAAGTCCATGGCCTTGTTGTACAAGAGTGCACAACCTCTCCACCGGCTCATAAGTAATAAGTCTCCATGTCACACTAGCAAATCCATCTGCACAACATACCTGCCTTGGCACCCCTCATTGGATGCCCATAGTGACACCTCTACAAGTGCTCCTGCACAAGACTTCCATGCTCCATGTCTCCAACCTAATGTCCATGACTAAGTTACCCATGTAGTCCAACCAAGTAGACCCATCACAACAATCGGTCATCCCTATCCAAGTTACAATCTTTGGTCTAGTGAACTCGGTCACCCAACCATATCATCATCACATGAGTCTCTCCATCATAGCTCCTCCACCAAATTGTCCACCAGGACTTGCTCTTGGTCTCGGCCATGAGAAGTCCACCCAAGAAACTCAAGTGTGTGCCCTCCAATCCCTCCATGAGTCATGCCGGGCACTTAGCCATGTGGCTAAAGCATGACCCAATCCTCCATAACGATTATCAAGTTCCACCCTTGTCACAGGCCTTTGTACCTTCTACCATAAGGTCACAAACAACCCCAACAAGTCCTGCAACAATCAACAATCCTTTCTTCACCATACAAGGTCTCATGATAGTCATCCATTGTAAGATGCTCCCTAGCATCGGAAAACTGGCTTTGCCCTTCCCTGCACACGATCCATCTACCAAATGCTCAAACGAAACACATGTATCAATAATAGTTACATCATCATCATGATCATCATCACCACGAGGTTCCTCCATGAGAGTACCCTCATCCATACGTGTCTGCAAACTGCACGATCCTGGTCCAACTTGATCAATCTCAAGCTCATCCTCGATCATGATCATGTCTTCAACATATTCAACTATCACGGCTTTCTCTTCCTTGTTTGCACAATCTGCAACTTCATCTTGCTCCATTGTCCATCCAAGTTGAAGAAGCTCATCTTCAACATTCTTTTCCAAGACTGCAAGCTTCTCTCGAATCCGGGGATTCTCCTCTTTCATTTGCTTCAACCTGTATAAGGTAAGTAGGAGTTTCCCTTCGCATTCTTCCAAACCTGCCATGTCGTGTAATTTGTCTTCCTCGGTTCGTACTTCGTTTGGTCCACAGACGCCCAAACCGTGTATACCTGCCCACACGTAGTCCCACTTGCCCACCTGACAAGTGCCCAAATCGTATGACCAGCACGTAGTACCGCCTGCCCAGCTCTACGACACTCAGTTCCAACCTTTACCAGCTCCACCAAGCACCCTCCAACCATGAACCGGCCCTTGTTCCACTTGTATGTGAAGCTAGCTTCCTTCACCTGCAAGTACCTGCTTCCACTATCACGAGAAACCTTGCTCAACCTGGATATCAGCTCTAATGCTTCAACACCCGATGCTTTGATACCAACTATCACGCCCCCAAGCCTACGATGGTATTTCAACCGTGCCGGCGAGGTGCGGCACCACTGAGCACTTTCTTTTTAACAATACTTGTGCATATGGACTACGCCTAAATTCACTTCCTCCTACTTAGTTTGTGATTCTCAACCAAGTATTATTAGGTTATCCTTTATACCAATGAACACCCATACTTATTCATTATCAACAGCATTATATAAGAGAAATGCAACAGTATAAAGGGAGGGGAAACTCCCTCCAATATGAGTCTGCCCAACAATATATTATACAATCTTTCGTTTTTACAATGCGTAAGTTAAATCTTGGGAAACCCCAAATTTACACTTAGCCAAATATACAACATTGGCAAACTCGGTTTCCCAACTCGTCGGCACCTCCGCACGGTCACCACACGACTAACCAAACCTTCGTTCACCCCGTCGCACCGTCGTGTGATTCGCCCAACTCGGGTGCACCTCAAAGTCACGACACACGGGCGCCTCCCACCAAGACACACCTCCCTCCACAAACCAACACTACAACAAGTCTTCGTGCACACTTGCACAATGGGCGGGTGCTCACCCGAGTCACCAAGAAACCCACGCCAAGTCGTCGCACAAATCAACCCTCCGCACGATCACCTCGGGCATGTCTTGCCCTCCACGTTCACCTCCCACCAAGAGCTTCACCAAGTGCAACTCACCAATGAGAGCGCATGAGCTATGCACTCATCCTCTCCTCAAATCTACGCACTAGACTTTGTTATGAAACCAGCTCACAAAAAGATAGAAAAGAGAGATCCACGCCTTAGAATTCAGCCTCTTCGAGGGGGCAACCTCCTTTACATTACATAAATGAACAATTCTTCGATGATGCAAATGAAAAGACATCCTTTCTATATATAGGAGTCTAAGGGCTCATAACATAATCAGAGCCGACATAACAATAATAATGTAAGGGCACAATAATAACAATAAGTGGGCTTCTATGGGGCACAATAGTAACAATATGGGCACTATGTGGGTACATCAATATAATAAAGGGGTTGTACTAATAACAATAAGGGGGTTACACTAGTAGTATAGGGGTGTAAACATGCCCTCTCCTTCAGAAAGCGTTGTCTCAACGCTTGAGTAGTTCTTGATGCTTCCGTGTAAAATTCTTGTCCTCCCATGTGGAATCTTCAGCTGGTAAGTTCTTCCAAAATTTTAAATCTTTGGAATTGTTTCAACTTTAATTTTTTTTCACTGTAGGTTCTAAATTTAAGTTTCTGCATTTTTTCTATTGTTTTAATATAGAAAATTATTTGAGGTTGTGGATGCACATTCTCTACTTCTTCAAAAATTTGCTTGGATGTGGGTTGCTGCTACATATCATCTTCTATAGTTTACTCTTCATCATTAGTTTTTTTATCATCAATTTGTTGCAACATAAGTTCATAATAAAATTCTCTCACTTGAAGACTCCAATACAAGAATTTTCTTTTTAGGTTTTTTACATCTTCCAGACTGTTTTCAACATTTATTGCTGCAAATTCTATGCGGACTTCATCAAAACATATTTTTTCAAGCCATGCTTGAAGACACATTAATTTTTTTTCAAATTTTGTTGTTCCTTCCTTATTGTTGTTAACATCTGCACACTCAAAATCAATGCTGATTTTATATGCCAAACCATATGGATTATGATCTTCTTGCTTTGCAATGATAATGTTCTCTACTTCCTCTTCCTTCTCTACCTTTGGTGTTGCATCATAATCTTTATCTTCCACTTCTTTACCAACCTTTGTTGCTGCAAACATGTTGTTTTCCACTTGACTTCCAAACACAAGTGAGATTTTTTCACCAAATAAAAACATATCAATGAGATGTTTCTGTTATATCATACACAACCAGTGATCATTATTTAATTGTTCTTCATCAAGTTAAGATCAACAATTTTGAACTGTTGGATCCACCATATTATTTTAATTGCTTGAATGGAAACTTCACTATCTTTAGCACAATATATTGTTGGATTCACTAAATCATCATCCACTTGTAGCTGAGCACAATAGGTTTTATGACCATCTATATGTTCTTTCTCTGCAACCCATAACACACCATCATCATTGTCATCCACTTTCAAGTGGGATTCACCAAACTCTTCATCTTTTTGTAGATTTTCTACTTCAAATCGACCTTTCTTTTGATATTCAACTTGATTACTCCGCCTTAAACAGAAAATCCTCTCAACAATATCCCAAATGTCCTTTGTTGTCTTTGCATTTGTAATGAGAGGAGGAATATTGCTATCAACACATTCCTCTATGCATTTTAATACTAAGACATTTTTTTATCTTTTGGCTTCTAATTCTTTCAAGTAAATTTCAAATATATTTTGTTGTTACTTTAACTTTCTTAGCCTCTTGGTTTTCCCCATTTGTTAAACATGACAAATACACAAAATCCACATACATAAAGACTTCCCTCACAACTTCTATAAAATAAACTGATCAAATTAAAGACTAAACAAACTCCGCTATCAACTTTGACTCTCACAACAATAACACTTACTTTTCAAACAACATTCTTCTTTGGATTGCACTGAGAGCAATCTTTTTATCCATATAGGGAAGACTTAAAAATATAATATATATATAATATATATATATATATATATATATTATTTTAATTAGAAATCCCAATCAAAAATTGCCATTTTTAAATAGGCTTAAAAAGACAAATTTGAATGTCTTGTTTTTAAAAAATATTTACCTGTTTTGAAAATAACTATCAAGGAAGCCCTTTTAAAATTTACATGAACTCTTTTAAAACAACACCATCGCCCTCTGCTCTTCCAACATATTCAAAATTTAACCCATTAAAAAAAAATAACATATGCTTAAATAGCTTTGTTGCGAACTTTTTTAGATGAATTTGTGGCTTAACATATGCATAAATGCCTTTGTTGCAAACTTTTTCAAACTTTTTTTTGTTAAATACATGCGTAAATACCTTAGCTGTGGAATTTTCGCGGCATTTCTTAATTTAATTTACGGTTCATGCACCTTTCCATATAGAGACGCTATATTAGTGTTCACGAAATCACTAGTGCTTTAAGTGTCCACCATATAAGGTGGCTGCTAACTACTACTGGGGTGGTAAGTCATTCAAACGTATGAATGACTTACTTAACGCAGTTGAATCCCAATATGATATCTAATATAATGCACTGCGTAATCCCCCATACTTAAATTCAAAAAGAGTCAAGGGATCTCTAACTTGAATGGTTCATGAGGCACAATACTTGCTAAGGTTTTGCAAATGGGTAGCAAGCTAAGTGGGCTTGATTGTGGAAAAACTCCACAGTTAAGCGCGCTTGAGCCAGAGGAGTTCTGGGATGGGTGACCTCCTGGAAGTCCTGGTTACCGGGTGCAAGCCCCGGAAGTGATGATTGATGCTATGTGATTCGTTCTCCACATTTCACTAGTTTCAATCCCACTTCTTCACCCCTGTGAGCATCACCCGATGCAATGAGTGCTAAGTGAACTATTCAAAAATCATGAGAAATTAGTCAGTTACGACTACCTCTCATGGAAATGGTCATACGTTTGAATGACTTACTTAACGTAGTTGAATCCCAAAATGATATCTAAAACAACTAATTTGTTGGTGTAGTTCCATACTTTGTTTCTTGCAAGTTTTATAACCCATAATAAATCATAGATTTAATATAGAGGATTTTTTTTGTTCTATTAATTATAAACTCAAAGAAGTAAAATAACATAGATACTTATAAATTTCACAATTAATTTTTAATATGCCAACATATATTCACAACCCATATTCAACCTAATGCCAATCTTTATACCCCATAATAAATCATAGATTTAATATAAATGATTTTTTTAGTTAAACAGCATAAATATTTACAAATTCCATAATTAATTTTTAATATGCGAACATATAGTCACAATCCATATTTAACCTAATGCCCATCATGACCATTGTTTGTATGTTATCACCTATTTGAAGACATTCAAGGATGGTTGCTGTAAAACAACTTAAAATATACAAAAATGAAATCTTAGGTTGTTATAAGGAAATATTAACAATAACTCACAAACTACAACCATTTTCTTCCTGGTCCTCCTCTTTTATGCGCTAATGGATTCCATTTATTTTTTTTGCATGAAAATACTTGAAAATTAATATTTAATGCTAAATTATTTGTTTATAACTACCTAATAGAAAATTTCAATGACTACATACACTTGAAAAAGGTTGTTGTTGAGATTACTCTCCTTTTCATGCAATTATGTCCATTTCTTTGACCATTGTCCTTGTACATTTTTTTGGACATTCCTACTAGCATGTTTGAGATATCGTCTTGTTGATCTTTTGGGATTTTTATAATCTTCCTGAAAAAGTAATAAATATTTTTATATTAATATATGAAAACTAAATATAACAAAATTGATATTAATAAATGAATGTTTTGTAATATATACATATAATTCTAGAAACACATTTTAAGTAGGAATATTACATTTTGAATGATTCTCTTTTGTTGTTGTATGTTTTTGCTATTACAAGTCTAATAGGTTTGATTGACCATTGCTCTCGAAAAGTTATGTGTAGTTTAAATAGAACATGGTTTTTGGAATCATTGGATTGGTTTCTGTATTGTAAGTGGAAAGTAGGTCTATACATTCATTCAGTTATATCCTTCATAGTTTTGTGAAAATTTCCCCCCTTTTGTTAACCTGCAACACTACTCCACTCCAAATGAGCTAAGAACCAATTCATTGTCATTTACATGTTGTGTAATTTTTATTTTTTTAAAATGACATTCTTTTCCTTGGTTGTTGGCCCGTGTAGAACATTAAACATATGTGAATTAATAGATATTTTAAAACATGTTATCTAGTATTGTTTAGTATATTACTAATGAAAATTAAAAAAAATTCATATTGAAGAGTATTTTTTCATTCACGTGATTCAGCCTTATGCAATTTTTTCATCGGGTTTCGTTGCTCTTCTTCACTTAGATAAAAAATAATCTTAACGAGCTTCTTGATTTTGTGGTTCTGTATGACACGCTATAACCAATACATATTAGTTAAACTTGCATATAGTTCAAACATATTAATTTTGTAAAGAATTTACAAAGAACTTGCCTTTTGTTCTCTTTTGGATGTGTTATCATTGTGCCAATCAATATTTTTCGTACTTAACCATTTCTCAAACATTTTGTTATCAATATACAACATGTACCATTTAATACGAAAGGTATTAAGTATATTTTATAGGTAAATCACATAATTTTCAGCTAAAAAGAGATTTTGTAACCAGTGTGTTTATGTGCATAAACACACTGACCGCAAAATTTATTATTCTTTAAATAAATTTAAACTATTACAGTGCAATATGTAATCATAAAATCACCACCTTCCCAATAAAAAATGAAAACATAAAAAATTAAACTCAAGATTTTTGGACTTTACGATGTTATTTGTTATAGTTGCATCAATGTGTTATATTATACATGGCACAGTGATAAACATAAGTCGTTTAAAAAAAAAAATTAGGGCCGATGGGGTTTGGATATGATTAATAAGTGGTCCCCCTCCTTTACATGTTAAACACCGTATATATAGTAACACAAACCCATTTAATATAAAATCCCTAAAATGAAAAGCCCAAACTATGAAAAGATAGAGGGAGTTAAACCCTAAGGTGAAATTTGTTGGCATTGTGATCCATGTGTTGTACTTGATGGAAACCCACTTGTAGCTAAACAAATATATGTCAACTAGAGGAATCTACAAGAAAAATCAGAGGTGACAGAATGACGGAACAGAGATGAATCTACATGATAGAGGTAACACAATGATGGAAGAGAATAATGGTCAAAGGTTTGAAATAGGGAGATTGTTAGTGTGTGCTGTCCTTGATATTTGATGAATGAAATAATTGATAAAAGTATAAATAGGATGTGACAAAATGTAGAGAAGTTCATAGAAATTAGTTTAGAAGTGATGTACAATGGCAAATCACATTATAACAAGTCTATTCAGAGGTAACCAAGTAATAGTACAAAATAATAAGATGGTGGAACAAATTACTACAGATCAAAATCAAGCAATTGAGGAAAAATAATGTTTTCAAGTATGTTAAGTTGTATACATGGGTTCACTGTACAAAAAGAGTGTATACGTATGCACACAGTTTCATAGAATAAATTGCCTTTATAGAATGAAGAATTAAGAAAATTAAAGTGAAATAATACTAAGGGTCAACACCAAAGTATTAGCCCACAATATTAAGCAGAGTAACGATTATTTGATCCCATCTAAGAATACCACTTTTTCTAAGTGTTTTTTTGATCCAAGGTATTGAGAAAGGCTAAAACTATATAAGGAGGAGAAGATCAAAGGTCTAAGTTCACAAGTAATGAATATCTTATGAAAAGCAAATATGCATGTTATGGGTTTCTGATGATTTGCTTGATTTGAACTAAGTATGCATTTGATTATTTGATGATGGATGAGATTTAATGATGGATCATGATCATAATGACTTAGCATTATGTGATCTAATAATGGATAGGCTAGATCTGATTGCTAACACATGTTTTATCCTTTATATATGATTATATGGGTATGTCTTAAGTCTAGAATTGCAGTGAAGTTATAAGTAAGTATTTGCAGATCTATACGTTCTTTTACTTCGGTGAAGGTGCGTATAAACGCTTGTTTGGTCTTCCAAGTAGCTTATGAAAAAGAAGAACTTGATGTTCAGAGATGACTGATCTATCATATCAGTGTTGTTGTTTTATTGTCGTCTGTCAATGAAGTCTTCTTAGATCTGAAAGTAAGTTTGAATGCATGAAGAGTTTGTGTCTAATTGATTGATTGATTGAGTAAGAAGGGTGATCCATGTTTCTATCTATTTAGAACTTTGTAAATCTACAGTAGATCTTCAGAATGTCCCTGATTAAAGATCAACAAATGAATAATTAAATGAATCATAAGTTCATTAGATATATGTTGTTTTACTTAATAACAGTTGTGTGCACACACAAGTTCCCTTCACTGAAGTAGCGTATATAAATCTGATTAGAGAAATGAAAAATTTAATGATTTGTAAATATTGATTCAGCCCCCCTCTCATTATTATTCCCAAAAATTGGTATCAGAGCAGGTCCTTTGGTAGAAGCTTGATCGCTTGAAGGAGATCCATAGTAACAATGGGAAAGAAGCAAAAGAAGAAATCACCTCAAAATAAGAAGACATCTCAAAGGAACTGTGTTAGTGGGAGAGGCGATTGGCAACTATGTGGAAGAAACTCTTCAAATTCAGAATCACCTCAGAATGAAGATGAACAAGAAAAATTATCATGTATGAATTTATTATCCTCTAGTGATACATTTCTCTGTTCATTTAAAGATAATGAATGTGACAGTGAAACAACTGAATTTTATATTATGGGTAAAAGAGAAAGAAATCAAATAGAGGCCAAATTTAAAAATCTCACAGGCACAATTAGAGATTAAAAAAATCTAATTAATAAAAGGGAATGTGCCTACAAAGAAGAAGTTACCAAGTTAAAAGCCCAGTTGGAGGAAGGAAACAAAATAAAGAAGCAATACACACAAAATGAATATCAAAGTCAAACGCTACAAGATGAGGTGACATCATTGAGAAATGAAGTGAATGAAAATGGCACAACAATCAAGGAACTTATAGAAAGAACCAGCTACTGTGAAGTTCTTGAAGCTATGGTCATTTCTCTAAAAGAAGATCTAAAAAATTCAAATAAGCAGAATGAAGAACTACTCCAAGCATTTGAAGAACAAGAAAACGAAGTTTTCAAATTAAGGAAACAAGTGTAAGAAGGAAGAAAATATGAAGAAATCATGAAGAAGTAGTATTTTGAAAATGAAGAACAATATTAGGATGAGGTAAATATCTGAAAAGGTAAATTAGAAGAAAATGATAGACTTTTATGATTTCAATATATTACTATGATTTTGGATGATATTCTTAGTAGTCAAAGGTCTCCTTCCATCAAATTTGGTCTTCATTTTCATGAAACTATTAAAGGTGAATCTAGCTCACAAATTGATGCAAGGCACTCTAGTACAATATTTTAAATGCTCAATAAGGAGATAAGAGGTCAACCCTATCAACAACCAAGGAAAGAAAGTCTTCAAAGAAAATCATTTACTCCTAACTATGGAAGTGTTAATCGATTCTTTCTTCTGATGAATAATGTTGAATGTTTTATATTTTATTATTTTGGACATGTTGCAGGCAGATGCAAAAGTGGAATGGCTCAAGATAATACTAGTCACAAAGAAAGATCATTAGCTTCCATATACTTTAACGGATATTGTTTTTCTTGCAATATTTTTGGTCACAAAACGTTAATTGTTATAGAGGGAATATGAAACATATAAGATGTTATGCTTGTAACAAGTTTGGACATATATCAAAAGAATGCAAGAGCAAATCTTGGACAACATACCAAAAGGAGCAAACATCATCACACTCCAAGGTATGGAAGAAGAAGGAAATATAACCAGAAATATATGGCATAGCTCAGTATACAGGAGGAAAAAGCTCAAGAGGAATTGAAAGTATGAAATTTCATTGTTCTAATTATCATACATGGTTATCATGAAGACAAATCATGTATATACGTGAGTTCAAAGCTGCACAATCGCGTATATGTTGGTTTGATGAAGAAGCAGTGGGACAGACTGAGAAAAATGATATGATATGGTTTAGAAAATTATCAATTATCTATTCTACATTGATGATTGATGACCACAATCCATGGCTGTTATTTAGAATTTCTTTTGATCCTCATAAATTGTTGATGACTTGATGTATATCTAATTTTTTTTTTCTTCGTAAAACTAGCTATTCTATTATAGTGTATGTATAGGAAAAATTACAAGCATTAGAGCAGTTCTTCCATGGCCAGCATTGGCACATTGGGTATCCTAAGGTTGACACAGTAGCTCCCTCGCAGGGGCAGCATCGCCAAAAATATCTGATTCCCCCAAAAAGTGACAGAGGCCGAGGCCACAATTACTTGACGCGCAACATAGCATAACAGCCCACGTAGGGGCGTCTTTCAAAATTCGACACAGGACATACTGAAACTAGACATACTGAACAGACAAACTGACCGAGAAAAGACCAGAAGAAAAACTGCAGGTGAACAAACAAAGTGATCTTAGTCGCAGACTCGAGCAGAAAGAAGAAGGTGGGAGCTGGAGCGTGCGCCAGGGGTTCAATCATTGCCAAGACGTTTGTTGCCGAGCCCATCGCCTCCGAGACCATCGTCACCAGAACCTTCGCCGCCGAGACACTTGCCGCCGAAACCTTCGCCACCGAGACCCTTGTCTTCAATACCAGCGCCTTCGAGATCCCCGTCGCTTGGACTAGTTTCCTCCACAATGGTGTGCCAGCCCATGCCCTCAGGGACTCCTTCCCACATGGCAGCCCACCTAGCCTTTGCGGTGTCTTAAGGCTTCTGTGTCTGAGGTTGGAGGGGGGTCTCCATAATCTCTTTCCCATGCGTAATTGACGGTTGCAGAGCAGGGCTTTCCAACCCAGTGCTATTTGTGGGTGGATCCCCCATTCCAGAAGGAGTCCTGCTGTCATCTCCCTCAGGTGTTGCGGTGAAGAGGACGGAGAGGTGTGCATTAATCCCTTCGATGCTTTTGGAGCCTCCGAGCGTGAATAGGACCGAGCCAAATGCTGGAAGAGGTGTCTCTCCCTCGCTGGAGCTGCCCACGTCTGTGAATTGCCCAATTTGGAGGGGCCGAGCTCTTGCTCTTCTGTAACAATAACAACAACAGCAATGGTGATGCTCATTCTCTACCGGAGGGCGAGAGGATGAGCCTCTCCGAGAGCCTCTACCAGAGCCTCTTCTATAGGGTTGGCGCTCCCGTAGTCTAGCCATGAACCCGCCTCCCGATTCTCTGAAATCCTGCGGTGAATTATGCCCACAGCTCGCAACCGGGACTCGCCACCACTTCCTCCCGAATGTTGAAACCTCAAAGAGATCAGAAACCAGATTAGAGCCACAGAGAACCAGGAATACAGGTTGAAAGGGCAGCGAATCCTCCCTCTTCTGCAACTGCAATTTCTTGGAGAGCTTCAGCAGCTGGAGCTCGTCCGCTTCCCCTTCACAATGGTTTCTTTTCTGACTTGATGCGCCATGAATACCAGTTGCAAGACCTCGGTGGCCGCGCTCCTTAACTGCGCACAGCCTCGCCATAAATTCCCATTACCCCGCATTGAAAGCCCAAGCATCTGCATAGGCGGGTTTAGCATTTGACTGCGATCCATTAGCCTTAAATGCTTCCACGGGGTAGCACATGCAGGCCATGTGGCCCGTTCCTGCATGGCAAGCTATCACCCGCATCCGAGGACTTGATGTATATCTAATTGATGATGATGCCTTGATAATTATTACTGATATATGCAACGATTAGATCTGAGAGTGTACAAGTGGCACAGGTTCAGGGGGAGAATATTCTATGCTTCTAATAATGCATTTTTGGTATTATGTTTAGAAGTTTTTGGTACCAAATTCTTCTTATCAATGGTGATGATACTTATGCTATTGAAGTGTTTAAATGATACATTATGCTATGCTGCAGTCATGCATTTCCTATGATGAAATATCAGATGATACTTATATTGGTTAAGACGCATAGTTGTTACTTAGATTAGGTTTATGGATGATTATGGATAACCTTTTTGATGATGCATACAGTACATATGATATGTTGCTTACATGGTTATCTTCACAAGGACAAGGAGAAGTACAAAGCTTGAGTACACAACTTCATTATTTGATGGTGAGTCACTCATTTCTTTTATGCTACAGTCATCATGCCTTCAAAGATACATAAAGTTCATATGGCACAGTTATGATGCAAGATTCCTATCATAGTTGGCTCTCACATGGTTGAGGATTGATGATGTTGATGATATCAAGAAAGCTTGACAAATGACTATGATATCATGGTTTGCTAGATACATATTGCTATCTCATGATGGATATACATTGTGCTCAATACATGGATGATTACTTAAGTTTCATATTGATAAGTATTTTTGGTTGGCCAAGAGAATGGTCTTATTGCAGGTCTCATGAAGACATAGCTATTTGAAGACATGGATATTCGGAGACATGGCTTACTTAGTCACATAATGATGATGACTTCTTAATTTATGATGATAGGTTATGATAAGTCTCTTTCTACTAAGGAAAGAGAGCAAGTTGATCTTGATGAGATCAAGAGGATGAGTTGATATTTATATGCGACATACCTGGTCACAAGTTGATGATATTTACATTGTGATATCTTGGGAATTGATGATGGACATATATATGTTGTTGGTTTGGATGTTGCTCACATATGCTTATGGTGCAAATCATATATGGTGTATGATAGTTGTTGATGACTATCATGGTCTTGTTTAGATTTTTAGTTTTTGTTAGAAATGTCATGTATATCATTTGCTGTAAAGGTCATGTAAAGTCCCATGATGTATCCCTTTGTCAGAGTCTCTTAATGAGTCCTTTTTGGTTATATCATGTAATTTATACCCCCACAATACATGTGAAGGATGATGTAATAATTGCTATATTTCAGTCATGTATAAATATTTGGTATATCCCCACTTGGTTGGGTATATGACTCAAATTTGGTATATCCCCACTTGGTTGGGTGATTGATGTATGTATGAGTCATTGGTGATAGTAAGGTCATACTCACATAGTTGACTTATAGAGTCATGTTATTCTTTTGGAAAATATTTTTATAGACTCTGCATGTGCTCAAGGGGAGCATGAACGGTTTACTGCATCTCACCATGTACAAAGGGGGATTTTAAATCAAAGAATTCAACATGTGCCTGGGGGAGCATGATCAATGTTCATATTCAACTATTCAGATATGAAAGTCTTCAATTTAGTCATTCCTTTTCCCTTGTTATCAAAGAGGGAGAATATCTTGGTCTTCCTATTTCCCTTGATGTCAAAGGGGGAGAGTATTTGGGTGTTGCTCGTTGTCTCTAATAGTTTCTACAACTTGCAGTAATAAACACCAACATGGTTTACATCAAGTCTAGGGGGGATTGTTTGAATTATGATGCATGTGTTGTACTTGATGGCAACCCACTTGTAGCAGAAAAAGTATATGACAACTAGATGAATCTACAGGACATAACAGACGTGAGAGAATGGTGGAACATAGATGAATCTATAGGACATATCAGAGGTGACAGAATGATGGAATAGAGATGGATCTATAGGTCAGAGGTAACAGAATGATGGAAGAGAATAATGGTCCAAAGTTTGATACAAGGAGATTGTTAGTGTGTGTTGTCCTTAATATTTGATTAATGAAATAATTTATAAAAGTATAAACAGGATGTGACAAAATGTAGGGAAATTCATAGAAATTAGTTCAGAAGTGATGTACAATGGAAAATAACATTATAATAGGTCTATTCAGAGGAAAAAAAGTAATGGTACAAAAGAATAAGATTATGGAACAAAGCACTACATATCATAATCAAGCAATTGAGAAAAAATAATGTTTTCAAGAATGTTAAGTTGTATACATGGGTTCACTATACAAAAAGAGCATGTACACACGAGTTCACTATACAAAAAGAGTGTATACATATGCATGTGCTTTCTTAGAAGAAAATGCACATATGGGATGAAAAATTAAGGAAATTAAGGTGAAAGAATACTAAGGGTCAATACCATGGTATTAGCCCACAATATTGAGTGGAGTAATGATTATTTGATCCCATCTAAGAATACCATGGGTTCTAAGTGTTGTTTTGGTCCAAGGTATTGAGAAAGGCTAAAAATATGTAAGGAGGAGAAGATCAAAGGGCTAAGTGCACAACAAATGAATATCTTATGAAAGAAAATATGCATGTTATGGGTTTCTGATTCTTTTCTTGATCTGAACTAAGTATGCACCTGAGTATATGATGATGGATGAGATCTAATGATGGATGGGCATCATAATGACTTATCATTATGTGATCTGATAATTGATAAGCTAGATTTGATTGGTAACACACAGTTTATTCCGTATACATGTAGGTTGGCTTCATTGAAGAAGCGTATATAGTCTCACACGTGATTTTTAAGGTTACAATTGGTTTTGGCTGTTGATGCAGTGTTCTGGGTTCAAGTATGTGTACTAGTTACAGTGATCTGTTGGCATTATGATTGTGGTTTGGTACTATGGCATAGGTGTTGTACTTGATGGCAACTCACTCTAGTGGCAGATCTCAGTTCAGGGACTCAGAAAGAAGAAAAAGACATATACGCAGGTTCATCTAGACGAAGACGCATATACATGCAGGTTATACATTACAAAAGTGCGTATATGTTGGGGAACTTATTCTTGGTCCATGGTAGCTAGTCCTTGGGATTTGAACCTACTGTTTTGGACCATGGCATCTTGTCAGATGTGTTGATCCCTAGTTTTGGGTTCATGGTATTGAAATGTTATGGTTTTGGACCGTGGTATTGTGGAAGGCCTAAAGACTATAAAAGAGGAAGGAGATCATGTGGCAAAAGATAATCTGAATTATTATTGAATATCTGATAAAGTGCTGGTAGATTGGTAATTGGGTTATGTTGCAAATCTAGATCTGAATGGAGGAACATTAGCGCAAAAAGAAGGATAAGTTCTATTGATGGGTCATAATCTTTAAGCTTCAATGACAGTATCCTTGCGTGATTTTGATCTGCTAGATGTGGCGCTTGCTTGATCTATAAGTCTGATAATCTAGGTTAATTAGTGATTGAATATCTGAGAGAGTGAATTATCCTTTATAGATATGTCTGCAGGTTTAGCGAATGGAAGGTGCGTATACACGTAGGTTCAGTGAAGTGAAGAAGCGTATACGCAGGTTGCTCCATACGCAGAAGCGTATGCACACAAGTTTCAGGCTGTTAAAATAGCGTATATATTTTGAGTTGTGATCTTGCTACTTCTGTTTATTGCTGCAGTGTTCTGGGTTCAGATTTTGGTGTGTGTTTTTTGGTACTTTGTTTTGGGTACAACTGTCAGAGAAGTATCTACTTGATTCATATCTAATTGGTGAAAAGGAGATTGGTTGATGGAGAAATTCTTGATGATTGATTGATGTTCATGGATCCAGTCTGAAAATTTATGAAACGTGGTCACTGAAAAAAAAGAGAAGGTTGTAGCCTTTTGTAGGCCAGCACCTATGTACCAATATCTTGGCTAGTGCAAGAGCTAAAGGGGGTTGTTGCTCCCTTCAAGGAGGAGCTGGAGAATGAGAGAGGGTTGTATCTCTCTGCAGGTTGCAACCTGTGTACTAGTAAAGGACTGCACCAGTACATTGTAAAAGAAGTTTCTAGTTTAAAAGAAGATAGAGACGAATTGCAGGAGGTGGTTTTCACCCACATTGGGTTTCCACCTTATATCTTGTGTTCTTGTGTTTGATTGTCTTCCTACTCTGTTTTACTATCCCTGGTTACTGGTTATTTGTTTTTGCATCACATATTAACAAGCATCATCAGAAAGATAAAGTAAATTAAAAGTTTTCTTTGTATACGTGGGTTTCCTTCTGCATAGTCGTGTATATACGTAGGTTTAACTAACTGAAGTAGCGTATATAATTTGTTTTTGAAAAGACTTGATAATACTGATTCACCCCC
>APFE031226800.1:42553-57036 GCA_000404065.3 Pinus taeda
AACCAAGTGCATTTATTATTTTAATGCATTCGTGCAATTATTATTTAAATTCATCAATGTGATTAGTTTTACAAGCACCGATATGCTTTAAATGTTATTTGAATTTTTATTTCCACATAAAATAACATATTCATCACAAATTATCCTTTAGGATGCATCCACATGAGTTACAATAGTTCATAGTTGATCCAAATTGGATCATTGTATTGTTTTTCACCCATCTCGATGCATTTAGAGTGCAAACGTGGAGTAATCCACTCACGAGATTTTTTTTACGGCTAGATCAAGTTTGGTGAAACAAGGTCTGAAACCTTTCTCGAGCATTTTGAGGCATCAAAAAACAATTTTTAGCAGTAAAAATGTGCTACTTTAGCATTGCAACTTTTAATGTCATTACTCACACAAATATATTTCGAACGGTGCAAGAAGCGTGCTAGTCAGAGTCCATATTCAAAAGTTAAGCCACTCAAAGTTTGATTTTTCTATTTTCACAAATATAGTTTAGGAGGATGTTGTTTCAGCCCCCATTATTCATGGAAAAGGGGATAGAAAAATGTTTTTGATGTAAAAGAATCTAAAAGAGTCTATTTTGTAACTCTATTTAAGAGTTGATGTAGTCAAACTTAACAACTAGTAGGCTATTGGGCTATATTATAACCGAGCCACTAGGTGGAAGAATCATTTCATTCTTTCAAGAGAATTTTGTTACAAGATGAGCAAGGATAGGCAAGAGTGGTATGAGGTAGAGTAGATAGAGAGAATATGTGCACTGTAGTAGCCCACAGGCCACAAGTATTACTTCTTTGTAGCTGTAACCTTAATTTCCAAACAAAGAAATAAAGTGAAGTGACCTCATCTTCCAGCTGAGTTTTCTACTAAAATGGTTTCCCAAAGCATATTCTATATATTATGTGACTGTGCAAGCTTATTTTTTCATTCTCTAATTTTTTGTATAGTTTCCATTTACATGCATGCACTAATTACTATAAAATCTACAAATCTGGAAATTAAACAAAATTTTAATAGTGTAGAATTTCATGTTCTAATATAATATTGTCAGATCTATTGTGATAAACTAGATAGTAGAATATCCACGACAGTTTACAAATCATTTGGTATCAGAGTAGGTTTCTTTGGGTCTTTTATGGAGATTGCAGGGATTTAGAATGTTAGAGTCGAAAATCATAAAACCCTAATCATGGGTGAAGAATCTATAAACGACCCGCGTTATCTTCTAGATGTGAGGTTCTCATGGATGAAACAACAAGTCACAAACATAAATCACAATGTTAACCTCCTCATGGTGGCCCTAAGAAATAAGCTAGGGATATTTGGAGAAGATGGGGTTCAAATGAAGAGGACAAAGTCAGAACACGGGTAAGAAGATCAAGGAGAAATGCAAAATCAATTGAATAAATAATATGGAAAATATCAACCTGACTCGAGTGAAGGGAATCAATCCCTATTTAAAATTGAAGAAAAAGTCGATATCAAGTCATATCATGGCAATATAGATGCACTAAATCTCAACCACTACTTGCAGCAATTGGAAGTTTATTTCAACGTCCATCAGATTGAGGAAGGGAAAAATATCTCATTTGCACAACTTAAATTGGAGGGCCATGCACTGAATTGGTGGGAGAACCAGACATAGAACTTGAGGTTAGAGGGAGAAACTCTAGTAACTAAATGGGAAGATTTCAAAACCCTCATTAAGTAACAGTTTTATCCCTTTATGTACATGGACCCATGGGTTTGGTTACATTACTTCAGGAAAAATCCAGGCCAAAACTTGTAGGAGTACACCACAAAATTCAGAAAGTTGGCAATAATGTTAGGTATCTCTCCAAATATCCCAGATGTACTGCTCAAGTATTTGGGGGGTCTACATCGCCATTTGCATGAGAAAGTAATGAAGTTCAATCCAAAATGTTTTGACGAGGCTTGTTTATAGCCATAATACCTACATAACATAGACTTGAAGATAGTGCAATCAAGCATATCAAAGAATAAGGAAAAAAATGATGCTTCTAAGTAGGGGAAGAAGAATATAAAGGGGGAAAATATAAGAAGATGACAACAACAACACACTAATGTAAAGATCCTAGCAACCACTGAAACCACTGCAACATCGATGGCCATACAGAGGAAAAATGTTAGATGTTGTATCCAGAGCTAAACTTGAAGAAGAAGAAGAAGAAAGATAACAAGAAGAAGAATCTCATGGCCACTAATTTGAGCAACCAAGTTGAAAGAAGCTCACACGTGGATGAGAACTTCACATATACATTAGTACAGAAGGAGGTGAATTTTAGTAATCTTCAGTAACAAGAAGGAAAAGAAATGAGCAAACTATTCCATATAATGATATAGGTCAAGAAGACAAAGATTGATGCTCTGATCGACTCATTCCGATGGGGCTAGTCAATAATTTTGGGCTAGAAGTTCATGATCATACAAACCCATATCCTTTGGGATGGGTAAATTAGGATGCAAAGATGAAGGTAACAAAACAATGTAGAATTAGATTTGCTATCAGTGCTGATTTTATTCATGAAGTAGATCTAGAAGTGGTTCCCCTTGATGTCTCTAAAGTCATGGTTGGGATTCCATACATGTACATGCATGATGCAATATTCTTGAGGAGAACCAACCACTACCTACTCGTCAAGGATGGAAAATTGTTCATCATCAATGCACATAAAGGAAAGTGAAAAATTTCACTAATAAGTGCCAACCAAGCCAAGAAATTAATCAGTTCTAGCAAGAAGTATGTGCTTTTTTTAAGAGAAAGTTAGTCTGAAGAGGAGTCCATAAGCGGTAATGCATCCTTGGAGGGGTGTACTAAGAAACATAAACAAAAATTGGAGGAGCTATTATAGGTATGGATCGATGTGTTCTGTGATCCTAAAGGGTTACAACCAAAAATATAAGTAGAGCACGAGATCCAACTATTTTTAGACTCCCCATTGTTGAATATTGGGTTGTATAGGAAGTCTATTATAGAAGTAAGTGAGGTTAAGAAACAGTTGCAACGACTACTGAAACAAGGTGTCATTCAACCGACTACATCACCATGTGAGTCAAACATCATCATTAGGCCAAACAAGGATGGGACTTGGTGAATGTGTATAGACTATAGGGTGTTAAACAAAATCATGCTTGATAACAGATACCCCTTGACCATGATAGATGATTTGTTGGATCAGTTGCAACAAGAAAAATACTTCGCTAAGATGGACTTGAAGTCTGGATATCACTAGGTTAGAGTCAAAGAAGAAGATACATGGAAGACCACCTCCAAAACTAGGAAAGGTTTGTATGAGTGGTTAGTTATGCCATTTGGCCTATGAAATTCGCTAGCTATGATTATGATATTAATGAATGATGTACGACACCCTTTTATAAAGTCATTTGTTATTGTATATTTGAATGATATACTGATATATAGTGCTACCTTGGAGGAGCATATTTCAAATGTGACACAGGTGCTCAAAACATTGAAGAAGCACCAATTCCTAGAAAATCTCAAAAAGTGGGATCTTTTGGATTACTCTTTGGTGTATCTGGGATATGTTATTAGTGGATGAAAGATTAATATATATATCCTTCCGAGATGGAGGCCATCATGAAATGACTGGTTCCTACTAATGTTTGTGAGGTGCAGAGTTTCATTGGGGCATCAGAGTACCTGAGGAAATTCATAGCCTCATTTTCAGCATTTATAACATCATTATATTGTTTGTCATCCATATTGATGCATTCAAAGTGGAAAAAGTGGAGGAATCGACTCATGATACTATTTTTACATGTGGTACCAAGTTTGGTGAAACAAGGATGAAACCTTCTAGGAGCGTTTTGATTCATCAAACGACGATTTTTGGGGTAAAAATTTGAAATTTTCTCATGCTACTTTACATATTAATTTACACACAAGGATATTTCCAATGACAAAATAAGCATGTCATTCGAAATCCGTGTGAAAAAGTTATGTCACTCAGAAGTTGACCTTCCTGTTTTCACACCTATAGTTCGATAGGATGTCGCATCAACCCCCATTATTCATGGAAAATGGGTTACCCATGTGTTTGTGATGCAACCAAATCTATAAGAGTCTAAGTTTTAACTCTAGTTAGATTTGACATAGTCAAACTTAACCACTAGTAAGCTATCGCGTTGTGTTAGAACTGGGCCACTAGGAGGAAGAGGCTTTCCATTCTTTTGAGAGTATTTTGTTGTATAGCTAAACAATGATAGTCAAGAGAGTTAGGATTGTTTGGTCTACAAAATTTCATTAACATTTACCGACATTTCCATCATTTTACCCTTATTACATAACTCTATAGACCCATAACCTTATATTAAGTAACCATTTTCATCATTACATGGGTTTTTCATTATTATTTTGCAAGTCATTGATTTTAAGTATTCTAAGTGAACTTGTTATTAAATTTTAGGAAATTAACATATTTTCATTTATATATAAAATTGTTATGAGTTTTGTGATATTATAGGCCTACTTGGAATTTCTAGAAGGGTTCTACTTGGCCACCCAACCGCATATTCAAATTCCAAATTCCAACTCATGAGGATTTGTGGAATAATTGTAAAATATGTGGATCATTAACTCTGCACATCCAAAGAAAAATAATCATGGAGGAGAGGATTTCGAGAGGATTTGTATCTTACATTTTTTATGAGACTGTTGTATCCAAAAGAGATAAATGTGTATTTAGGGAGAGATCTAAGGATCTATACCTATTGTACAATTATCCTCATTTTTTGTATAAATAAGAGTGCACCCTTCATACAAAGGATTGATAGTTGTAGATGCAAGTTAGAGGTTGTGAGTGGTAGTGTTAGATGTTAATTGCTAGTTGGAGGTAACAAGTTCCATCCATGTGGTTTGTAAAGTGAGGAGAGAGAATGGCTGTAATATATTGTAACTCATTTTAGGAAATACATACTGCGACTTTGATCTCCAAGATGTGATAGTTTGTTTAGTGTGCTTACTGAGGTAACATAATGTAGTTATTTTATTTCCTTTATTTTCATCAAGTGTGTTTTCATTTTATGCAAGTGTGATTTTCCTTTCAGTCAGTGTGATTTTGTTTCGAGGAAGTGTGATTTCAATTATGCAAGTGTGGTTTCATTTATGCAAGTGTGATTTCAAATTCAAGAAAGTGTGATTTCAATTTTTTTTTATGTTTGGTTGGGATTAGGTTTATTTAATATGTTTTATAATTAGTTTTAAATTACATTAGATTATGATTGAATTTGTGGAAAACCTGTGATCAGTTATGAAACCAACGTTTCGGACTACCTTGGTGAGTCTATCATCAGGGCAATGAGATGGACTCACCAAGGTAGTCCGAAACGTTGGTTTCATAACTGATCACAGGTTTTCCACAAATTCAATCAAGATCAAGGAACCTGTATGGACTCCCTCTTCAATACATTAGATTAATCTAATCTAAAAAATAACTACCTAGTACATATAGTACAGGTATACCTCATCAGTTTATGAAACCCAGGGTTGACAAATTAAATGACAAGGATTTAACTCACAATTAAATCACCCAACATTTTGGCACCATTTCCGGGAGGTATACAGAGGTGTTTATTTTGAAGTTTAGAAAACTAATTATAGTTGCATTCATTCTTATATACATGATAAAAATCATATTATAATCATTTTTCATATAATATTTCAATAATTTTCCAATACTTTGTACTAATATGTCTGCACGACAGGAATTATCGACTAGTTGTAAGAATTCAGGGACAATTAAGAATTTGAAGAACGTTCTTCCAAGAACTTTCTTGAATATTAGCAACAACTGGGATATCTACCTCTCAAGAATAGTATATTTTAACTGCATGCAAAAACTTTTCTATCTCTCCACCTCCACAAGAAGATCTTCAAGTTTCCTTTGATTCCTCTTGTCAATCGATTGAAGAGACTCAAAATCATGCAATACTTTTGATGGAGCGAAATGATTAGAATATAATATTAAGGAATGCATAATAAAGTAGGATATTCAATGTGATATAAACCAAGAAAGGAATCAATGTCATGGCGTTATTGAAGTATGGTTCCAATCAAGGATCAAGTCAACTGAATCTTCCTTTCTTCCTTACTTCTTAATTGTACTATCAAAACAATTGGTTTTTCATTCTTTGATGTATTTTAATGAATTTTTTCAAAACTAAGAATGAATATATTTTTACTCCTGCTATGTACATGGCTACACTAGAAATATGCATACAATTGATCAATTCTTGTATTTCCAATAGAGTAGAGTAGGATAGAATCAATGAATTAAAACCAAGTTTGGTGATGTGTTTTTTTTTTTTTAACCTTTTAAGTTAGATTTCATTTTGTTTTCAATTTTATTTATTGGTGGTATAGTAAGAGCCACCCAGCTCACTAATAATTTTCATGAAGATGTAGAAAGAGAAAGAATATTTGAGAGGAAGGAGAATAAATAAGAGTTTTGAGAGTCACAATCTGAATTTAGAGATCAAATCCTTTCACTTTGTCCTTTTAATTTCACATTCCAATTTAATAGTGCTTTCAATATTGTTGATTATGCTCTCTTCTTGTGCTCTCTGTGACTTTGAATATTAGAAAAGACTAATGAACAATGTTAGTTTTTAAATTCTGCAATAAAAAATGAATAAGAGATCTAAATTCATAATCAAAAGTGTAATTATAGGCTTTTATAAGGCTCAAACAACAAAACTAATGTCTCAAATGGATCCAGTGTTGTCAAAAATGCCTATTTTGACTCTTTTTACAGCTCATTTGGCCAAAACTTGAGAAAGATATCACTGTTTTATGTTTTTGCCCAATTATTTTGTTAATAAGCCTACAATTCGACCCAAACCCAGCATATGCGCCTAGAAAATGAGAATAGCACGAAAATATGGCCTTCCTAACTAGAGGTGGAAATTGCATGATTGTTAAAACTAGCCCCCAAGACTAAAAATCTTCGTCATGTGGCACCATGTGACCACGTTGGTTGTTGAGAATCAGGGGCTAATCCCCATTCCTCCACTACTACCTTTAACTTAAGAACCTATTCATATGCAGTTGCATGGGACTATGGGATGGGATAAGGCCTATCCTTTGGACCCTGCCCATGTTCCTATCGCACTGGGATGGACAAGGGCTAGGGATTAGCTCCGACCCCCTCCCCAATAGGTACTTATGTTATAACTTAAATAAAGGTTTAGGAGCTATATTTTACAACTAATAACTTAGTGGAGTTGGTAAAGAAATTTTTTGTTAGTCAAGAGGTCACGAGTTCAAGCCATGGGGAGGATTTTTTTCATTCTCATGAAATTTTGTCTCCCACAAGCATGCCACATGGCAACCAATGGGTTGTCCACGTGGCTCTTCCTTGTTGATCCACTGCAGCGAAACACTAACCAATGAAAAAAAAACATGTGTCCGCCAGTAAAAGAATGCAAAGTGTAAAACGACCACTGGCTAGTGACGGTCTGATAAAAAATCACTAAGTGTCATGATCCAGTCAGCATACAGACTGCTAACTGGGCATTCCCACAACTCAAAAATTCATTTTTTTAGTTGTTTCACAAATCAATCAAAACATGATTTTGAGATCATCCAAAGTTAGATTTTAGTGAAACAAAGTGCGTTGGATTCAAAACAATGAGATATATGCTTTACAATTTGTTTCAAGTTGATCCAATAATTTTGAATTTTGAGCATTTTCTTGATCCATGAGATCGTGGACAAGGGTGGAGCGCTAGAGAAAAATAACAAACACAGTTACAGACTTATAATTTTATAAAAACCTGAAAATATTTAAAAATCCAATTGCAATAATTGACAAACCATCGTTTGAGTCTAAATGCAAGTTGTAAAAGCGGCAAGGCAACGTAATGATTTGTATCTTTGGTAGCTACAAAATTGACACAATTCAATAGCTTATGAAAATTTGGTTTATGGTCTATTCATGAAGCATTAATTGTGTGGAGAAGAGGTCTCAAGCTCAAAATTGGTTAGAAATTCAATGAGGAAGTCACCAAGAAAACAATAACAAGTGATCCATGGTACTACTAAGGTAAAAGTGAATTTAATTTTTCATTCTTGAATTTGTTTTATTAGTATTACTTATGAGTTTTTTGTGTATATATGAAATGGAGAGGGACTAATTACCTTTATATTTTGGTAGTCTTACATTTTATTGCAAGAAAAATGGTAAGCTTTTCAGGTTCCAAGATGATGAAGGAAGATGAAACTATATGAACAAGTACCTTTTTAAAGACCAAGTTTCTTTTAGAAGATCACGATAATTTAATGTAAAATTAGATCTAATACAACATTGCTACTAAAAACATACCGATTTTACCATTGCTACACATTTTAAGTGTGTAGTCGATCCATAACTATCCATCTCCCTATTGCCAAAAACTCATTTCCCTTGCCAAATTCATACTTTCTTGCCTCATTTTCACTCATCCTTAACCCAAAAATAAAGACTTTCAACTCCCTTACAAAGTTGAGTTACCCCATTTCCCTTCTCCTTTATGTTAAATAAACCGTGCTTCAATGCAAATTTTCCATCTATAGTCCTTAAAATTATTATTTCATACCCATGTTAGCTGATGGAGGATTCATTAAGGCCCCCCTCCTAACAAGGTTTTACCCATCAACTCTGACACATCATCTAGGATCAGAACTAGAGATCTTTCAATTACCTTGAGGCTTGCATGCCTTAATGGCAAGTTCTCTTTGAAATAAACAGTGGGAATCCATCAATGTCCCCTGTTTATCAGATCTTCTAGGTGACTCTACTATTACATATCTATTCATACCTAGTAAGATGTACTTAGGCATATTGACTCTCATTGACATCAACGGTGAGTAGTCTCGTGTGGGATAATGGCATTAATTAATGGTCAATAATCCAACAATTTCTTTTCTATGTTCGACATCGACACATTTATTCACATAGATAATAATTATGTCATCGAGTGGGAACGAATGAACACTACATGATTTCAGTAGTTTGCTGTAGGACTCAATTCAACAGCCATAACAATAAAGATTCCAATATCATCCTCAATTCATACAACCAATGGAAAGAAGAAGAAAATCAAATTATTTTATTTCATATTCCATGATCCAACAACAACAACCACACTATTCGATATACATAGCTTGTCCAATTTTCAGGTAGGTAAAGGTATGTAATTTTCTAATTTTTAATCATATAATTCTGTAAATGCTAAAATTGTGATTTTGAAAAATCCCTCACCACATTCATATTCCCTTTCTCATTTGCAAGAAAATTGAAAACACCTTAAGTTGGGGGAAAGGGATATTCATATTTCATGCCACATGTCACATTTCATTTCATCCTAAACAACATTTTTTTCCCAAGTCAACTATTATTGCATTTTGATTCAAAATGTTTATATGTTTTACAATGATCAATGGATGAGCACATTAAATGGCTAACAGTCACTATGGGACTTAAAAATGAATTCTCAATGTTTTCAAGTATTTCGATGTAACAATAATAACAAAAGTATTGTTACACTAGAACCAATACTCATAAAATTTTGTTTGTCACACAAAAACCAACCATAAAAAATATATATGTTGTAGTCAAATGCATCTCAAAGTACACTTTGCAAAAAGAAAAAAAAAAGTTAACAATGATACGATTATGTTAAGTTAAAAGAAAATCAATATAAATACAAAACTCATAAAGAAGAAAAACATTCCAAGAAGATAAAATTATGATTACGTGAATCAATGCAATAATTGCAAGAGGACTGCAACATCTTCAGTTGGGGGTATGTTAGGTCTCCATACGGTCATATACTTTTACCCACATTTTCATCATTTTACCCTCATTCTATAGCTCTATAGCCCCATAACCTTGCATTAAGTAACCATTTTCACATTACGTGGGTTTATCATTATTATTTTCCAAGTCAGTGATTTTGTGATTAAATGTTAGGACATTAACATATTTTCATATATATCTAAAAGTGTGATGCATTTTGTGATATTATAGGCCTACTTGGAGATTCTAAAAGGGCCCTACGTGGAAATCCAACCACAAATTCAAATTTCAAATTCCAACTCATGAGGATTTATGGAATAATTATAGAAGATGTTGATCATTAACTATGCTCATCCAAAGGAGAAGAATCATGGAGGAGAGGATTTTGAGAGGATTTATATCTTACATTTTTTATGATATTATGGTAAGCACAAGAGGTAACTGTGGATTTATGGAGAGATCTAAGGATATAAATTTATTGTATATTTATTCTCAATTTTTGTATAAATAGGAGTGCACCTTTCATATGAAGGGTTGTGAGTTATTAGATGCAAGTTAGAGGTTGTGAGTGTTAGTGTTAGTTGTTAGTTACTAGCTGAAGGTTCCAAGTTACATCCATGTGGTTTGTAAAGTGAGGAGTGAGAATGCTTGTAATATCTTGTAACTCATTTAATGAAATACATATTGCCACTTTAATCTCCAAGATGTGATAGTTTGTTTAGTGTGCTTGCTGAGGAATGAGGGCCCCCATCAATGACAATTTGCACACCTTTGTACATATTGGTAACATAGTGTAGTTATTTTATTTTGATTTCTTTTCAGAAATTGTGTCTTCATTTTATTCAAGTGGGTTTTTCCATCCAATAAGTGTGATTTCATTTCACTAGGTGTGAGTGCGATTTTGTTTCCAGCAAGTGTGATTTCAATTTTGAAAGTGTAATTTCATTTATGCAAGTGTAATTTCAATTTCAAGCAAGTGTAATTTTAATTTTTTTATGTTTGGTTTGGATTAAGTTGATTTAATATGTTTTGTAATTACTATCAAATTACATTAGATTAATCTAATATGAAGAATAACCACCTAGTCCAGATAGTACAGGTATACCTCGTCAGTTTACGAAACCTCAGGTTGATAAATTAAATGAAAGGGATATAACTCACAAATAAATCACGCAATGAGGAGGTAGAGTACACAGAAAGGATATGTGCATTTTAGCATCCCACAGGCCACAAACATTACTTCTTTGTACTTGTAGCCTTATTTTCCAGACAAAGAAAGAGAGCGAAGTGGCCTCACCTTCCAGGTGAGATTTCTTCTGAAAGGGTTTCCCATAGCATATTTTTATTCTTATGTGTTTGTGTGGGCTTATTTTGTCATTCTCTACTTTTATTCATAATTTCAATTCGCATCCATGCACTAATTATGGTAAAATCTACAGATCTAGAGATTAAATAAAATTGTAATAATGTAAAATTTTGAATTTACAATATAATATTGTCAAATCTAATGTGACAAACTGTCTAGTGGAATATCCACGACAATTTACAGATAAATAGTATACATTTCCACTTAAACTCACCTTATTGTTGAAAAATGATTTGAAAAGTGTATTGAAATTTAGATTGAGGTTATAAGGTTCTCAAAATTAATTTTAGATATGTACAAAAAATTTATTGTTGATTTTTCTCAAATGCAAGGAGAAAATATCATAATATCAAAGGGCCATATCCTTAAATTCCAACTCATTCGATATTTCTCAAAGTCCTTCGCGAAGTTCTCCCTTTGCATCTCCAATAAATTTAGACTTTATCTATATTTCAATTATCTAATTGAAATTATGTTTTTTATCCATATCAATTTGAATAAAAATGTACCCAAATTTGCAAGATCCTACTTCAAAATCTAGCTCAAATGCATAAAATATTCCATCAGTTCAGAAGCATTGGAAGCTCTTATTAGGAGCAACATACCACAAGTAGCTAGTATTTGACAATGGGCAACCACTTTACCGCATCAATTGTAACATTCTATCTTCCATTCGGAATCTTGGGTTAGCAATAGTAATAATTGTTTGGTATTCAATTGAATTGTTCTTATTAATATCATTGATGTACTAATGTTTAATAGTTTTTGAAATTATGTTTCTAGTGATGATGAGTGACCAACCTACCATATTCTAGGGAACCCCACTACAATGTCAAATTGAGAGAAGGCTACATTAAGAGCATAACTCAGAGAGGAAGCATGCCAAGGATACTTGAATCAACCACTTATTCACTTCCCACTACATCCAAATTCACCAATTAGGAATGACTAAAAAAATAGTAATTCTTCATCATAAGTTGGCAATCAAGGCAATCAAATAGAGGTTGGTATGGATGCTTACTTACAGGATACGTCGCTATGGGGACAATGTTGTTAGATGCACCATTAGAAAAATGAACTAGGACATGATGCTCATATCACTAATAAATTATTTAAAAACCTAAAATATGCTTCCACCAACCCTCTCTTTGGACATAGAATCCACTCAAAGTCTCCTCAGCTGGACAAAACAATGTTACTGTAAAAAGAAAATCTCATTTAAGTTTTTATATTTACATAGATTAGATATGATAAATTAAGGACATTTTTATTATAATTTTTAAATCATTTTGATAACAGTTTATTGAATTGCTTTTTTTATATTATCTTAAAACATTAGGATTTAAAAATATCATAATTAAAATTTAAAATACATATCATTTTCAAATATATCATCTAATATATTATATTATATAATATATATATTTATATATATAGTTTATACTATATATTATATGTGTTTCATTCATAATTATTATTGATAATAAAATTTTAATTTATTAAATTTATAACAATCAAAATTCATTGTTGATGTTATTTTCAATGAAATATTTTATGAAATTTTTCTTTTTAATGTATAGTTGATTTTATAGAGAAATATATTTAACTTTAATATAAATAATTTCAAATTTTTATTTAATGATCACATGTTGCAATAAACATTTTGAAAGTCAATTGCAAATATTAGTTAGATATTATGTAAATAGTGTATTATAATTATATGTCACGACTTTCTGATTTCTATTATTGACTATGACTAGAAAGGTAGTTTTGTTTAGAGATTTGTATAATTTAATTGTGTGTAAAATTGATTTTGTTTTGTAGTGACTATTTTTTAGACATGTTTTATAAACATTTAATTATTTATTTATATGTTTTCTATAGGCACGGACTATGTTACTTGCAACATTTGTTTGAATAAGAATTTAGTAAGAATCAATATGTATGAACCATCTATGAAATAGAAAACTATTTATGGAAATTTCACAATTATAGTTTCAACCATATTAAACTTTGTAACTTATAAAAATATCTTCGCACTTTTTTGAAAATTAGTTGTTTTGCATGTAATTTCATATATGAAATTTTGATATAAGTTCACCAATATATAATCTATAATAAATATAATTTCTAAAAATAAACATCATGATGATAACCATCTAACAAAAATAAAAATCATCTAAAATACACATTCAAATTCGCTAACATCATCTAATTATATACTCCTCTAGCACATATAAAGGTCATTGGCTAGGACACAAATTTAATAATGTAACATGGCATCATCATCATGACCACCTCTAACAAAACAAAAACTTGTCTAACAACATCATCACACACATCCTTAAATATACATCTCATATCAAATAACTGATATAACATACATATCTATTTGCAAGCACATTGAATGAAGATATCTAACATAACCTACTAATATACAAATCAAAACCAACATATAAGAAATTATAATGTTCTTATAATGTGAAATGATATACACTATATTGATATTCAAAATTTATCACATGCAAATCATTTGCATCTTTTTAATAGTGCTATCCTGATTCGGCAAGTTGATTGATATCGTATTTTGTCTACCCAACAATTCTAAAATCAAGGTTACATCTATCAATTATGTTTCCAAATGAAATGTATTATAAAGATATCAAATGTGATCTATTCTCTGACTGTGAATGTCGGTGTTCCTTTAACATGATGTTGACATTGCTAAGGATATGATGTTCACACATCCACACTTGTTAACTGTAAAAGTGATGCAGAACTAAGTTATGACCAAAATAAAACAAAGCTAAAATGGTTTTAAGGACAATTGTTCAGAGTCAAAATTATTCAAACAACAGCGCTAAAATCGTGCAAACTTAGCAACTGCATGAATAACAAGAAACATGAAGAAAGAATTGCCATCTGATTAGAATGATGACTGAAAGATACAAAGAAAATAATGACCAGAGGGCATCTCTGGAAATGTTCATAGTTGTTTACAATATTCATTGGTTCACGTAGGTGTGTTCCTTGGATCTAATTATTATGTCAAATATTTAGCTGGCCTAAACTTGTGGTGCAAATGTGTGGTGTTACATTTATAAAAAAAAAAAATTAATTCTTTTTCGCGAAGGAAAACTTATATTTTTAATATTTTAGAAAAAATTAAAATGGGAAATCTCTTAGTCTAGTAAAAGTATATTTAATAATTAAGTGAAACAAACAATACATTACCATAAAACACATTTTTAGATGGAAACTAATTCAATATCTAACAACAAAGTTTTTTT